>ML681995.1:23021577-23036786 GCA_007922195.1 Podocnemis expansa
GGGGGCAGCCCGGGTGGGGGTGCAGCACCCGGCTGCCCGGCTCTCTACCCTTGCCTGCAGTCCCCCCCTGCAGACACCCGCAGGGTGAGGCACCGCTCCGCTTCACCCCGCAGGTGCCTGCAGTCCCCTCCCCACACTGTGGACCTGCTATTTCACTCCCTTATTTCCAAGACACCTTTTTTGGCTTTGGAAATAAGGTGTTTCAAAATAACCATTTATTTCTAAACAGCTTGTTTTGAAAACCCTTGTTTCGAAACAAGCCCTTTGTGTGTGAACATAGCCTTAGTGAGTGTCATTGTGAGCTGGTGCACAGGGGTCACAGCACTGCTCAGGACTGCTTTGGGATCATGGTGGAGTGCAGTGGGGTGCACAGTGCTACTTTGCCTGACCTCTGATGTGCGGCTGGCTCCTGCATCAGGGCATGCCCAATCTAAGTCCTTTCCCAGTAGCACACTTCTCCCCTCCGGCCTGGGGAGCAATACTGCCCTTAAACAGACTGGATTGGAAGGTGAGGGTTGAGTGTGGCATGGACTCAGCAGGCAAAGTGCTGAAGCCAGCAGCTGGAGTGAAAATGGCGCCACAGGGATAGATGGCATGCACTATGGAAAAAATGACTAGACATGTCCCCATTTTCTCCCAGTCTGATTCTCTTCTGCCATGGCCCTATGCAGCACAAAACTCAGCATGCACCACACACATTAACTTAAACTAATGCCTATTAATGTGTGCTAATTGCTTCTGGGAGCTCAACCAGGCTTATTATAAAATATACCAGGCAAAAGGCACGTGGATGTACTGCTCTTAACAATTCATCCTCCTGCTTTTGTTTCCTCTTTTCAGAGTAACCATGTCTGTTTCTTGGTAACTACTTTCCAGTTGTCTTCTTGCATTCTCTTCTCTTGTTTTCCCCATTCCGCTTTCCTCCCACCTTCTTGACAAAAAATTACCTGGCAACCTGTCCCACATGAGATACTATGGCAAGATTTCCAAACAGAAGTATTTAGTCGTTTTATTTTACTTTTTTCTCCGGTGGTGAGGTTGGGGTAGTATCTCTACTTTTGGATCAGCTTGAGTGACTGCACACGTCAAGGCCTGTGCTACATGCAATCTGAGGAATAATTGTCCCTAAGATTTTTTTTTTCAACCTACAAAGGATGATTCCATCCCCTAGCCTCCTAAAATTATTGGTGGTTGGCTGAGACTAAATGGCCTTTTATCCTATATTGTTTTAAAATAAGTTGGAATAGTAAAACCCTCACCTTTTTCATTGGAACATCCCACTTCATTTTAAGCTCTGTGGGGGATACCGCCTTTTTCTGCAGGAGAAGGCTCCAGTTCTCACTGTTATCATTGCTCTCTGTCTTCCTAATTATGGTTGGGGAGTTTAAATTTAGTCATCACTCTAAAATGAGAATGAAATTGCAATATTATCAAGCAAAGGCACTGCAGGTGAAAAATACATCTTTTGTTCCACAGCTGATATAAGTCCCACTACAGCTTCCTGCTGGCATTCAGAATAGCACCAGCTCCATGCTTAGAGAACCATGTGTGCCAAGAAAGGCAATTTCATACAGAGCTGGCCTCTTTGTGCACACACCTTGGATGGCTTTTTCTAAGTCTAATCTTTTAATTAAGCCCTGCATGACAATGAGGTAACTATTTGCTAGGCTGTAATGCCGCTGCTGTTTGATGTTGTCTCTGATACGAGTTTGCCTTGAACTCTCAGCTGTCAGAGTCACTTGCAGTCAACCCTGGAAAAATGGCTATTTAAAAATGCACTATTCATGAGGGGGATGGAGTTTAAAAGGTCATTAATGTTTCTGTTATGCTTGTCCCTCTTAGTCTGAGACAACACCTCTGAAATACCAGAAATAACTAGACTTTTACATTATGCTGGCAATTTTGTGTCCATCAGAAGCAGATATTCACTTAGCTTTTCTTATGCTGTGAAGTTTACTTTTTTCCTCTGTCAACCTCAGCCCATATTAATGACTTGAATTTTAACAAATCAAGCCTGTAATCTGTAAATGATTGACTGAAAAATGCAGATTTTCCCCTGGCCAACTGTGCGTATTCTATGACTGATGATGGGCACTCTAGAGACAAATAAGTAGATTTATTAGAATTAATTTATAGCCCCTCCTAATTCTCATCAACTTTTCTGCATATAGAGAGAATTTAGAATTTACCGGGCATCCGCAAGACATCTAAGCACCAACCATCTTGGATTCTTTGAGATTCTTGCTTCCTAAAAGGCAAGGTCCAGTTGGTCATGTCCACACTAGAAGGACAAGGAACTGAGGCCCATTGGTGTAGTAAGCAGCTGAAACTGGCCTATATGAGTTTGCATACAAATGTGTTAATCAGAAAGCACATGCTCAGTTCTTTTGGAAACACAAAATATAGCCTTCTCTTTGTAGTTTCTATACCCAGTGACTCTACCTGCCATCAGAGATAATCTTATACTTTTTTGTTTTTTCAGAGACAGCTGTGTGCTTGAAGCCCTGCAAATAGTGTAGTGGTTAGCCCCTCTGCTTAACCTGCATGAAAGTCCTGGGTTCAATTCCCAGTGGGGTTGGATACAATGATCTTATGAGGTCCCTTCCAGCCATATGATATGATTTGATTCCAGTAAGGAAATGTAGGTGAGAGATGGAAAGGCACAAGAAGAAAATATTTAGTGATTCTAAATCCAACTGCAATTCTTTCAAGCTTCATCAGCATGGCCTTGCCTGATTCAATCTGAGGCCCATAATGTCTTAGCTACCCTCTGGATGTTCTGTTCTTCAGAGAATATTCTGCTGAAAAATGAGGCAGTGTAAAATGATCCTTTCTGCAAGACAGGTAGAACTTTTAAGGTTCCTGGATGGTGTGTTTCAATGAACTTGAAAATGTATCTTTAGTTATCTATTGGATTGTAAGCTGTTTGGGGCATGGACTGTCTTTTACTATATATTTGAACGATGCTTAGACAAGACTGAGGGAATGTTGTGCTGACTACTCCAGGTGCTACTCTAATACACACACACACACACACAAAAAATAGAGGCAACCGTTGCACTGAGGAGCTAGCAACCTAAATAGAAAAGACTGAAAATGGGTGGCAGTATTCTCCACATTTTACAGATGGAGAACTGAATCACAGGGAAAGTGAAGACCTTGTCCAAAGTCACACAGGGAGTCAATTATGGACCACAGAATTTATCCCAGAACTCCTGTATACCGGATCAGTACCACAACCAGTTTCCTTCCACTCTTCTTTCTCTCAGCCAGTTTGAGCAATTTGCATTTTGATACTCCCCCATGGGAACAAAGTTAAATAATACTAGTCCTTTGTACTGCATTTAAAGATTTTTTTAAACTCGAGGTTACTCCATTTAACAATCATGTATTTGTGAAAGTTCTATTCTGTTTCAGAATAATCACCTGAAATGAACAACATTAATTTCCAAGACTTGAGTAATTACGAGCAGCTAATGAATGGTTTATTAATGGGTGAATCATACCTGTTGTGTTAATGCCCTAACAAACTGCTCATTTGCTGCAGTAATTATGTTCTTGCTCATTAACTTCAAGATTACAGTGGTTACAAACAACCATTTATTTACTAATATGCATTCTTTTTGAGAAGGTGAGTTAGACTTTTATTTGGTTAACACTGAGAGATTCAAGTGCTGAGAATCATACAATAAGACTGAAATTGCAATAAATTCTCAAGTAAGTAGCCCTTACTTAATATTGTTTCTCAATGAAAAATAGTTTCTACTAGCTTTTGACAAGCTAAAGAATATCATATTCCCTTTTCTAGCCTGACAGATTTCCTTTGCCAGAAGAAAGAATTTCCTTTGCCTGAAAGCCTAAATACTATAATAGAAAATTTATATCCCAGATGAAGAATTTCAGATTTTGGCTTGAAAATTCAGTTTATCTTTATTATATTTGATACATTAAATTGTGACTCCACTACTCATTTCAGGGAGTGGTTGCTCCTGAGCAGGTTTATTGGAGTCAGTGGGAAAGAAACTGTTCACTATAACCTGTAAGAAACATGAAAACAACTTCTGCAAAGGTTCTGAAGGGTCTGCACTGCTTATCTTTGATACAGTAGACCTCTGCTAAAACTTCATGATATAATAGGAAGAGTTGGTGGTGAACAGTTCAGAACATCAGGCCCCTGACTAGATCCTGGTCTGTGTCAACAAATGCTCAGTTTTGACATCCAACTGCATCCACTACTTCCACAAAAGTGGTTATGTGTCTTTTTTTCACATAGATCTGAGGCTTCTTTCAGAAAAAGGGAGCCTACTAATACAAGCAACCATTCATAGTCTATGGCAACATTTCTCTAATGAAGCCAAGAGGAGCTTTTCTTGTATCCACAGAGTCCTGGCTGGTGATGGGTGAGGAGAAAGTAATAACCCCTCCTCTGGAACCACTAGCAGGGGTTGGGACCTGTCCACACTGGGAGCCAGAAATGCCAAAGGAACAGGGAGCCAGTGTGACCTCCCCACTTTCTTGAGTGATACAGAGCCTGGGCTTCTCGCTTCCACTCTGGACACTTGGTGACAGGCTCTGGCCATGGGACTTTGGACTCCATCCCCCAGCCCCAGGCTTATTTCTCACCCATCACACTGCCCCTTGCTGCATCATGCAGCCCTGGGTTTTAGCCACATGAAAGAAGGCTCCTACATGTAACCTTCTACGGTGGGCTAGACTTCATTTACTTGCCCCTCTCCAGTGCCTAACAAAGATAAACCCCTGCAGAAAGCAGCCGGAGAGCCAGGAGTCAGCACTAAAAGGACTCACAGAGAAGACTGCTTAGAGTTCCCACCCCCCATTAAACTACTACTCAGCATAAACATAACAATGAACTTTATTAACTGCTAACTTAACAAGTCTTATCCTAAGAAACCAAAATGAATTGAAACAGAACAGTAAGAAACCCAAGAGTCCCAAAGTTCAAATGAAGTCACCCTTATCTCAGCTGCAGTCTTTGGGTATGTCTACACATCTCTTATTTTGAAATAACACTGGTTATTTCAAAATAAAAGAGATTAGGTCCGTATGACGTTTTCTTATTTTGAAATGATGGGATCAGTCATTTCGAAATAAGAACTGTCATTTTGAAACAGCTTAAATCCCATTCATTTCGAAACGGCTGTTATTTCGAAATGGTTATTTTGAAATAAGGCCGTTTGGACATGTTGTTTCAAAACAACACCATTGTTTTGAAACAACTATTTCAAAACAACATATCCAAACTGTCTTATTTCGAAATAGCCATTTCGAAATAACAGCCGTTTCAATAGCAGGCTTTCCCTTAATTCAAATTAACATTTTTCTTAATTCGAATTAACATATTTGAAATAAGGACTTTATTTCAAAATACTTGTTTTGAAATAACGCTGTGTGTGCAGACATAGCCATACTGCCAGGGACGGCAATGATTTAAGCATGGGAGAATGTAACCCATGCGCCTAAGAAGGAACAATCTCTTTCAGGGATCTTTTTTGGCTGCCTTATGTTGCTGGGCAGAAACCAGAACTTTCTAGAACTAGGGTGTGGTAGCACACTCAGCATGTGCCACAAGTTTCTATTGCTGTTGCTGCAGAGAGATGCCTGAGAGCAGCAGGATGGAGAGCAGCAACCACAGAGTGTTGCAGAGTCCATGTGCTCAGTGACTGAGTGAAAGGAGCTGAGCCAGGAGTGGATTGCAGAACGTTTTCTCCCTGCTTTGGACTATTTTGCAGGGGAGTTTTCTCTTGTGGGACTGAGAGCTGGGTAACCAGTAAACAGATTGCATGGTGCTGGTTGCACAGGAGGAAGGAAAGGACAGCATGGAATTCGCCTGAAGATTCCTGCAGCCAGAGAAGATGAGGATTGCTGTCACTTTCCATTCAAGCCTCAAGGACTTAAATGGTGGGCCCCAAGAGCCTGGACCTACTCATAGCTCCGCTGGGCTGTGGGCTAGAAACTGCAGTTGCCAGCCTCCTTGGAAAAGAGGAAGTCGCCACACATACAAGCGGCAACCTCTTCTCCCCCCACCCCCCGATGGGAGAGTTAGCTGTGTAAAAAGCAGAGAGCTCTTTTTTTTTTTTATTTCTCTTTCCCCTTTACTTCTACTTTTGCTGTTAAGCAATGGTAGCTTGTTTGTGTCTGGGTATAAAAGGAAATTGCCTAGGAAGGAGGGGTGGGAGTCTCTCTTGGGTTTCAAGACGCCGTGAGTTGGGGCCTCAGGCCACTCTAAGGGGGCCACTCCACTCACCCCGAGGCGGCGGTGTAGCCACTCACACCAGAACAGGGCTCCCCCCCCCAGCCTACGTGATGGTGAGTGACAGGGTTTAATTTGGCTGTATCTTTAATAAAGTTGTAGTCTGCTTCACTCCTGACTCAGGTGTTGCTTTTTGCGCGGGACCCTCGACGCTGTCCTGAGTCCGCTCGTGACCGACTGGTGAGGAGGAGGAGCGGAGCCGGCAGTGGAGAGCTCAGGGGAGCGGTGGGGGCTGGGGAGGAGGGAGCAGGGAGCTGAAATCTTGGGGGGGCACTGAAACGTGAGCAGCAGCCGATAGCTTGGAGAAGGGGGGGGGGGGCAGCACTCCTGGCTCAGAGAAGGGAAGGGGAGGAGCAGCCAGACAGCTCAGGGAAGTGATGGGGTTCGAGGCAGTTCTTAGGACAGAAGGGCACTTCAGGGAATGGAGGCAGTGAAGAAAGTGACTGAGGGGATCAGGGAGGAGACAAG
The DNA here is from genome assembly GCA_007922195.1 of Podocnemis expansa. Lineage (NCBI taxonomy): Eukaryota > Metazoa > Chordata > Testudines > Podocnemididae > Podocnemis > Podocnemis expansa. Next base: position 23,028,317 of record ML681995.1, read on the forward strand.
CTGTAAAGGACTTCAAGACTAATACGTTATTGTGAGTTATATTCTGTTTCATGGATTTCAGTGTGGATTTTGTTTTGCTTTGCTTCATTTATTTTTGCATACTTTGTATTTTTTATTTTCTTTTGGTCTGGCTGCTTTGGGTGGGTTTGTTTACTTGTTTGTTTTGTATTTACCTTATACCACATGCCATGGCAGCCTCAGGCCAGTCCACAGCACTTCGTAAACTTAGAGGCACCTCAGGCACTCCCTTCACAAGTATGGTAGTCAGGAAAACAGGTTAAAAAGTCTTCCATTGTATCAGAAGAAGAAGGAATAAACCAATGAAGAATCCTATTCCGTCTTGTCAACTCTACAGAAACCTGTAGATCGAGCTGTGGACAGTTAAACAAGGAGTTTTGTGGCACTTTTAAAGACTAACCCATTTATTTATCGCATTTCTCCCATGAAAGCTCATGCTATAAATAAATTGGTTAGTCTTTAAAAGTGCCACAGGACTCCTTGTTTGTTTTGCTGAACTAGACTAACATAGCTATCTCTTTGGCACTCTGGATAGTTGAGGCTTTTCAGAGACCCTGAGGCATTGGGACTAGGGATGAGCTGTTTTCCATAGCAACCTCCCCCTTCAGAATTATTTTATGCAGAATCCTATTCCACAAAACCAAGCCAATTTTGAAAGACAAGTGTTGAGCCATGTATGGAGTAGGAAAGTGTTTCCCAGCACAGCTGAGTTATCATGGGAGACAGGAGCAATGTTCATTCTAAGCTGCTGATGCAGCTGAGCAAGTTATGGATGCATTTGGGGAGCTGATGAGCGGGGCCTGGCACTGGGTCGGGGAACGAGGAGGGAACTTGCTCAGCTGCATCCAAAAGTTGCTAAGCTGCATCATCAGCTAAGAAGGAATGTTGCAGGGAAGCGCGGCATGGTGGGAAACAGGGAGAAGTGAATAATGGTCAGGGACAGCAGAGAAGCAATGGCATGGTAAGAGCAGGAATGCAGTGACGGGAAAGGGGAGCGCGGCATGGTCGGGGAAGCCGTGGCATGTTTAGATTTTCTCATAGGCCCTAATGCAGCTTACTTCTTTGTTAAAATTGTGTTTTAAAAGTCCTAAACATGATGTGGAAAACTAAGAAATGAAAATACAAAGGAGAAAAGTTTAAAATTGAATGTAGATTTATATTAGGCAGATAACGGGATTTGGTGAGATGACAACACCTGAGTCAGGATGAAGCAGCTAAACAGAGTTTATTTATGCACTTACTATAGCAAAACACTAGAGGAGAGCCATTTTGGGGGAGGCGAGAGGCTCCATGGACTAGGAGACTTTAATTTACCGTGTTTGTTTTAAACCTGGAAAGATGTTTATATTTTTTTAATTTTTTTTTTATAATTATATTCTTTTATTTAAAGCAAAAAGGGGGGCAGCGTAACAGCACAAATTGGCATGCAAAATGGATTTACAACTTTAAGGTACACATTGGCAGGAAAAATATAAACAAGGTATGGGAAGCAAAAGCAAAACAGCTTTTGGAAGCAAATTGGGTACATACTTTGATAAAATAAAGGAAAACATTTACTGGCATATATATGGGTTTATTTGTTTAACTTTTTATGGTAGTATTATGGTTTAGGCTTGTTGGTTTTGCTAATACTTTTGGCTTATTTAAACTGCTGCATTATAATGTTTTTGATGGGTTTTTATTGTATTTTACTTGCTAGGCCAAGGGTGGGAGGCAGCAATAGTCGGTTGCCTGTAGTTTAAACCTGCAAAGCTTTTACTTGCATGGTTATTTGCTTTTATTTACAATAAAGGCAACAGGTTATAAGCACTAATAGCATGTAAAGCTATAAAAATATTAAAATGGGGTGTATCGGCAAACTTGGTTCCACAGGGGGACTATTTAGTAAAAACATTTTACTAGTGATGTTTGGTAACATGTTAATTGAACAGTTGTTTTGGTAATATTTTGTTTATTTATAACTATTTGAATATGGGCAGCTTTAGAAAGTTTGGTTGCATAGTGGAACTGGTGTTTAACTTGCTTACTGAGGCAGTGCAGGGCCTGTAATTTGGGCAGGTGGATGGTGCTGGGCAGTGTGACTTTTAAAGATGCTTTTGCTTGCTTTTAGTGCTTTGCAGACCTCTGCGTTAAGGGGAACTGCTGGGTAATGTTTAAGTTTTACAGCTGCTGCAGATGGGTATAGAGTGGCACAACTGCTTTATTGTACTACGTGGTTGGTGGCTATGCAGGTTTTTGTTTATCTGAAAAAATATTTTTGCCATTAACAAAGTATTGGTGTTATATATAAGTTTTTGGGACAGAGTGTAGGCAAGGGTGTGATTGCTTTTTTAAGAGTGGGCAAACCCACCCTTCTGGCCACTTGTTACATGCTTTAGGATTAACTGTGAAATTATTTGGATTTATTTATAGTTTATTTGAGGTATTTAAAGCTGCTTTGCCCGTGTCATGGACAAAATTACTAGGGGGCACCAGGTCTTTCTGGGGCCCCTCCTAGATAAATGCTGCCTTGCAGGTTTGGTTTTGGCACTACAACTGTTTGGGTTTTACTTATGCCCCACTGGGCAATTTTAATTTTTGTGCTTAAAAATTAGGGTTTTTTTTGTTGCCACCGCAAATAAAACAGTAGGTGCTGTCAGTTTGTTTTTAATTGCATTGTTATATATTGGGTTGTACTAATAGCTGTGCTTGGGCTTTGTAGTGATAAATAAGTTTTATAATGGGACAGGTTATTTTATGCTTAGCCTGCTGTTTTAGCTTATGATTGGGATCATAGCCCAGACCCTATTAATGGGCCCCAATGCGCCGAAGTCTTAAAAGCCAAAGCTGAAAGGGACCCGGCAGAGGCAAGCTTGGAGTACAAGACTTTTATATTTTACCGATTTAAAGAGATGAGTTTTACTGCAGTTTTTGAGTGCAGTAAGGCATTCAGGGTCTTTTTTTTATTTTTTTATTTTTGGCAATTGGGGGCGAGTGGGGGGGGGCACAGCACTTTGGTGTGTGGCCAGCAGGAGAGGAAGACGGAGGAAACATTTATTAAGGATATATTAATTATTAGCTGCACAGAAATTAATCACTGCAACCGGGTTATATTAGAGTATTTTAATAACTGCTGCTTGGCCAGGGAACGGGTTGGAGGAAAAGGCGCTTGGGGTGCCTGGGTAGTGTTTTGGGTAGTATTTTGGGCTTTGGGAGGGGGGCATGCGGTGGCCCTCCCTACCTTGAGAAGGGCTAATTTCACCCCCAGCTTTTTGGATTAGGATATTATTGAATGCTATTCGTAAGTGTAAATTGGTGTAGCCAAAACTACCCTATGGGGAGGTTTTTTTTAGCCTGAGTTTTTGATACTGGGGATTTTAAATGTTTAAAAACAACAAATTTTGGCCGTGTGCTTTAGCGGGGTTAGGCCTGGAAAGTATTGCCCAAGCAGGGCACTGGACACTTCAAGTATTGAGTGGCATACTTTGAATTGCTTACTGGATAGGTTGCCCTGCATTTTATGCAACTTTTTGCTTGCGGTACCCCAGGCACTTTTGTGTAAGGTTATATATTTACATTTTTTGGTTTATACACTGCCAGGTTTTCTTGTGATTTTTCTTTAGCTGCACAGTTTGGTTACTGGTATAGGAAATATACATAGGATTAACTTTATTACAGGATTTTTATTGCTTTTAGGGCTTTTTTTTTTTTTAAGGGCTGCACTGATAACCTATGAAGGGGAGCACAGATAGGTTTTATTTGTTTGTTTGTTTGTTTTATGATGATTTCAGTGGCCCTAGTGCCATTGGCCATAATTTTTGTTTGTGATTTTTGGTTTTTTCTTTTGCCAGGCTCATACTTTTCACCTCGTGCTTAGACTTTCTTCTTCTTCTTTTTTTTTTTTTTTTTTTTTGGATTTGTTGGGTTTTGCCTTTTTACCGGAGGCCTTTTTTCCCCTGGCTGATACAGGTAAATTGGGCAACATGAGTTCCCGCAGGAAAGGTGTGGGTATGAGAGTTTAGATTGTGTAAAATGAGCTTGATTTGTTGTGATTGGTTGTTTGTTTGTTTTTTTAGCGCCATAAGGCTCTGACGAGCCAGGCTGGAGCGGTGCAGCTGGCCATAGGTGCTTTGGGGCATTTGCATTTTCCAGCTACTGTTAAACATGTTGGGGTTTTTTCAGCTTAATTTTTTAGCACATTTTATATGAGATGACTCTATTTAACGCTGCACTCTGCGCTGTACTCTTGCTGAGTGGCATGGCTTGGGGCTTGTAGTGATATGCTTGTAGAAGGTTGTGAATTTAGACACACTCCCTAACATGGGCCAGTGTTGTGTAAATTGGGAGACGTGCCCCAGAGAAGATTTAACATGGCTGCTCCCAGGTACACATCTGGATACCTGTGCGTATGATTAAAGTTCTGTTCCTTACTCATTCAGTAGTATCGTCTTTAATGACCCCCTCAAGATCATTACATGGTGTCAGAAGTTGGTGAATGAGTTTGGAAACTAAAAAGACTTGGAGGAAAATTCCTGCATTTGCACCTGAAAACAGCAAAACATCAGGGATCTCTGAAAACAAAGAAAGTCTTCAGCAAGTAAGCGTAAGCTCTAAACATGGATGTTTTACAGGCTCCTTCACCTCTCCAAATGTCTGGTAATGTTGCAGAAAACTGGCTAAAGTTTAAGCAGCGATTTCTGTTGTATTTGTCTGCCATTGGAGCACAGAAAACCAGAAATCATCTATATTTTTGCATGTTGTTGGGGAGGAGGCACTGGATGTATGTAATAACTTTGAATTTCAAAATGGTGAAAGCATGAATTTAAACACTATACTGACTACGTCTGAGGAATATTGCTCGCCAATAATGAATGTGACTTTTGAGAGGCATAGATTTTTTACATGCATGCAAAAACTGGATAACACCATAGAGCAAAACGTTACAGAATTAAGGAAACTCAGTAAAAGCTGTAACTTTGGTGGCTTGGCAGAATCTCTGATCAAAGACAGACTCATTTGTGACATTACAGACAATGTGTTAAGAGAAAGACTGCTCAGAGATGGAGAGATGTCTTTGAATGAAACCCTTCAAATATGTAGGGCCACTGAAATGGTAAAAACACAAATAAAAGAGCTGAATTCACCAGAATGGACAGTGCAATCACTTAGACAAACAGCATGTAGCCAGAGTGGTTCAAATCACAATGTGAAACCAACCCCTGCTATCAGGAAGACCAAATCCAGAGAGTCTTGTGGCAAGTGTGGATCACACCATGGTCCCAAACAGTGTTTTGCCTATGGGAAACGCTGTCATAACTGTGGGAAACTTAATTATTTTGCAAACTGCTGCAGATCTCAAAGGCACAAAAATCAAGTGCATTTAGTTACTGACAGTGAGACTGAGGAGTGCTTTGTAGATGTACTGGGATCAAGCAAACCTAGTGAGAGGGACTGGATACTGCCTGTGTCAGTGAATGGAACAATCATTCCACTGAAACTAGATAGAGGAGCTCAGGTTAACATCTGTCTACATGAGATTATGGGAGACTGAGAATAAGACCCAAGATGGGACCAACAAACATAAAAGTAACTGGGTATTCTGGAACAAATATACCTGTGCAGGGATGCTGCTTTGCTAGTGTTAACCATAAGAACACCATGTACAGGCTGCCTTTCATTGCAGTGCCACAGGAGGTGACACCAATTTTGGGTCTAGCTTCCTGTGAGAAACTGAATCTGGTAAAAAGGGTGCTCTCACTACAAGATAGGCCTGCATCTGGCTATGAGGCACTCCTTGAAGAATATCAGGACCTGTTTCAGGGATTGGGTTGCTTGCAGGGTGAACATACAATCCACATAAACAAGCAGATCCTTCCAGTTATTCATCCAAGTAGAAAGGTGCCATTTTCACTTTGTGATAAACTCAAGGCTGAGCTTGAAAGGATGGAAGCAATGCAAGTAATACAAAAAATAGAGGAGCCAAGGGAATGGGTGAGCTCCCTAGTTATAGTGCTAAAAAGTAATGGCCAGTTACTCATATGCTTAGATCCCAGAGACTTCAAAAGAGCTATACAAAGAGAACATTTCAAACTACCAGCTAGAGAAGAGATTATGGCTCAGTTTGCAAATGCTCAATATTTCAGTAAATTGGATGCATCCTCTGGATTTTGGCAACTAAAATTAACAGAGGAAAGCTCAAAATTGTGCACATTTAATACTCCTTTTGGAAGATACAGATTTTTACGCTTACCCTTCGGTATAGCTTCAACACCAGAGGTGTAACACAAAACTGTACACATGATCTATGAACATATTAGCAATGTGGACACCTCCATGGATGAGATCATCACCTGGGGCTCTACAAAAGAGGAGAATGATCATTGGCTTCAACAAGTGTTGGATGCAACTAGAGCCGCAAACCTCAAACTAAATAAGGACAAATGTGTGTTAGGAGTTAGTGAACTGACTTTTATAGGGACATTGTTTCCCATGAAGGTGTAAAACCGGATGAGAGGAAGATTTCACCCATTGAAATGATGCCATGTCCCCAGTCAAAGAAAGATGTCCAACGGTTTCTGGGAATGGTTAACTATCTTGGAAAATTCATACCCAATCTTTCTGCCAAGGCAGCACCATTGAGACAACTCCTACAGGACAAAAATGAATGGTGCTGGGATGCTGCACAGGAGGAATCATGGAAAACTTTAAAACAAGACTTGATACAGGAACCAGTATTGAAATTTTTTGCTCCAGAGAAGCCCATTAAAATTTCAGCAGATGCATCACAGTCTGGGTTGGGTGCTGTGATTTTACAAAAACATGAAGATTACTGGCAACCTGTGGCATATGCATCCAAATCACTGATTGATGCAGAGACTAGATATGCACAGATTGAGAAGGAGCTTTTAGGAATCTTGTTTGCCTGTGAGAGATTTGATCAGTATATTTATGGATAGAGAGTGGAAGTTGAAACAGATCACAAGCCTTTGATTGCATTATTTAACAAACCACTAAATGACTGTACCTTAAGGATTCAAAGAATGATGATCAAATTGCAGAAATATAATTTATTGGTGACCTACACACCAGGCAAATTTATGTTCACTGCAGATGCACCTTCCAAAGCAGTAGCACCCATGGTGCCTGAGAAGACACTGGAAACAGAAGTGCAAGCCTGTGTAGATATGATTGTGAGCGCAAATCCCATAGCTATCAGAAGACTGCAACACATAAGAGAAGAGACTGAGAAAGATGAATCATTAGGACTCCTCAGAGAGGTGATAATTAAAGGATGGCCTGAAATAATAAGCAGTTGCTCTCTAAGTATAAGAGACTATTGGAACTGCAGACATGAACTGACTGGGGTAGATGGGGTGATTTTCAAAGGTGGTAAGGTTGTAATTCCATGGAGCCTCTGAAAAGAAATGTTACAGAAGATTCATGAAGGTCACTTAGGAATTGAGAAGTGCAAAGAACGAGCACAAGGGGTCATGTATTGGCCACGGATCAATCACAACATTACCAACGTGGTAAAAAACTGCTTTTCATGCTTGAAATACAGGCCATGCCAACAGGCAGAGACACAGAGACCCCATCCTGTCCCACACAGAGCTTATGGGAAGGTAGGTGTGTATTTATTTACCTGGCGTTCCAAGGATTAATTAATAGTCACTGATTACTACTCTTTATATCCAGAAATTTGCACGCTGAACAGTACTAACAGTAATTCAGTGATCACTGCCCTGAAAGGAAATTTCTCCAGACATGGAATTCCTGATGAGGTCTTCAGTGACAATGGGCCACAATTTTCAAGTGCAGAATTCAGGCAATTTGCCTCAGATTGGGGATAATTTGGACTAGAGGTTTCATGATGAAAATCACAGTCAAATGGACTGGTGGAAAGATCTATACAGACAGTAAAGAATCTGATGAAAAAGACTTTTGAAAGTGGAGGTGATCTGTACACAGCATTGCTGGTCTACCGAAGTACACCCCTGGAGAATGGCTTTTCTCCAGCTCAGCTGTTAATGGGAAGAAGGATCAGATCTAATTTACCTATTACTGATAAATTATTGCAATCTCAGAACAATGCTAACATTTGGAAGATGAAAGAAAACCAGAAGTGGAAGCAGAAATATTCTGATAGAAGGACTCATGATCTTCCATCCCTTAACCCAGGCGATAGTGTGTGCCTGAGGAATCACTCCTCTAATACCTGGGGACAAAGAGGTACTATTAAAAAAACAGCTGCATCCACGGTCTTACGTGGTCCACACAGATCAAGGGGACTCATTTCAACATAATCGACGGGATCTACGACTTATTCCAGAAAGTTCCAACACCGTGGAAGTTGAGGTAGATTCTGGCATGCCTCCCCAGACAGATCCAACATCTTCAACACATGGAAATGAAAACATCAGGGAACAAGAGAATTCAGACCTGAACGAAGGACCAGTACCGAGAAGATCTGGTC
>ML681995.1:23041786-23149773 GCA_007922195.1 Podocnemis expansa
TTGCTAGGGACTGCAGAGATAAAATCAGAAAGGCCAAAGGACAAATGGAGTTGCGGCTAGCGAGGGATGTAAAGGATAACAAGAAGGGGTTCTACAAGTGTGTTAATAACAAGAAGAGGATCAGGGATGGTGTAGGTCCCTTGCTGAATGGGGCAGGCATCCTTGTGACAGAGGATGAGGAAAAAGCTGAAGTGCTCAATGCATTTTTTGCTTCAGTTTTCACAGGCAGGGTCAGCTCCCAGCCCACTACCATGGGTGTGGCAGATGGGAGAGAAGAAGACAGGCCCTTAGTGACAGAAGGTCAGGTTAGGGACTGCTTAAGGAAGCTGGATGTGCACAAGTCCATGGGGCTGGACAAACTGCATCCAAGAGTGCTAAGGGAATTGGCTGATGAGATAGCAGCACCGCTGGCCTGTTATCTTTCAAAACTCATGGAGAACAGGGGAGGTGCCAGAGGATTGGAAAAAAGCAAATGTAGTGCCTATTTTCAAGAAAGGGAAAAATGAGGATCCGGGGAATTATAGACCAGTCAGCCTCACCTCAATCCTTGGAAAAATTATGGAGTAGATTCTCAAAGAATCCATCCTCAAACACTTAGAGGAAAATAAAGTGATCAGGAACAGTCAGCATGGATTTACCAAGGGTAAATCATGCCTGACCAATCTCATCTCCTTCTATGAGCAGATGACTGGTTTTCTGGCTGCAGGAAGAACCGTTGATTTGATATACCTTGATTTTAGCAAGATTTTTGATACAGTTTCCCACAGCATTCTCATTGGCAAATTAAGGAAGTATGGGTTGGATAGGTGGACTGTAAGGTGGATAGAAAACTGGCTAGATCAACGGTTTCAGCGTGTAGGAATCAATGGTTCCATGTCTAGCTGGCAGCCAGTCACAAGTGTTGTGCCCCAGGGATTGGTCCTGGGGCCGGTTCTGTTCAACATTTTCATCAATGATCTGGATGATAGAATAGACTACACTTTCAGTAAGTTTGCGAATGACACCAAGCTGGGGGTACCAGTAGACACGTTGGAGGGCAAGGACAGGATTCAGGGAGACCTAGATAAATTGGAACAGTGGGCCAATAGAAATCTTATGAGCTTCAATAAGGACAAGTGTAAAATCCTCCACGTGGGACGAAAAAACCCCATGCACCGCTACAGGCTGGGAAACATTCAGCTAAGTAGCAGCAGTGTAGAAAAGGACCTGGGGGTCATGGTGGATGGGAAGCTAGATATGAGTCAGCAGTGTGCTCTTGCTGCCAAAAAGGCCAATGGCATACTGGGCTGCATCAAAAGAAGTATTACCAGCAGATCAAGGGATGTGATCATAACCCTCTATTCTGCACTGGTAAGGTCACATCTAGAATACTGTGTTCAGTTTTGGGCTCCCCACTACAAAAAGGACAGGGACATGCTCAAGAGAGTTCAGAGGAGGGAAACCAAAATGATTAAAGGGCTGGAGCACAAACCCTATGAGGAAAGACTGAAAGCATTAGGCTTACTTAGTCTGCAAAAGAGAAGATTGAGGAGGGATTTGATAGCAACCTTCAACTACTTGAAGAGATGCTCTAAGGAAGAGGGAGCTCGACTGTTCTCGGTAATAACAGAGGACAGAACGAGGAGTAATGGTCTCAAGTTGCGGTTAGGGAGGTCTAGGCTGGTTATTAGAAAAAAAACTTTTTTACTAGGAGAGTGGTGAAGCCTTGGAATGAGCTCCCAAGGGAGGTGGTGGAGTCTCCATCTTTGGAGGTGTTTAAGGCCCAGGTGGACAAAACCATGACTGGGATGGCTTGGTGGGAGTGGTCCTGCCTCTGGCAGGGGGTTGGACTAGATGACCTATGAGGTCCCTTCCAACCCTAGGATTCTATGATTCTATGACTTCCTTCTGGAGCCCTTTACAGTATGTTCTGCATTAGTGTGGGCACAGGGGAATGCCTGTAACAAGCCCGTGTGTGTGTCAATCGTGGTAAGCAGATATTTTTGTTGTTTTTTTATGGGAAGGGGACAGATGTAATTGCATTGTCAAACCTGCCATGGGCAATGTTTTTGTTTGATTTGTTTATCAGCCACCTGCTGGAGGGGCTGGTCTTTAAGCTCAGCGCACCAAGGACAGTGATCCATGGCTGTGTGGGCCTTGTTCTTGGTGAGGGGAATACTCCTGGCCTTGGCCCATTTCTGGGTTGCTTGGATTTTTTTTGTGCCCACTCCACTCATGTGCCTATTAGGCAAGGGCTTGGTTACCACACACTTTTTTGCATGCTGCGTTTGCCACTGCATTGTGTTGAACCACTGCATTTTGTCTTTTGGTGTGAGTATTTACGTGCCCCACGGACAGGCTTTTGGCTTGAGTGAGGTGCTATGAGCTGTTTTTAGATGTTAGCCCCCCATAAGCATCTGCCATGAATGGTCTAATTGTGGCAGCACCATACCACCATTCAAGAGGTCAGACCCACATAGGTAGCTTCACTATTTGTGTAAATATAGGTAAGGTTTGCTTTACTGGCCTGCACTGCTAAAAGAACAGCCTGGAGCTCTGCCAGCTGACTAAAGCCTCCCGATTCCTTCTGGGTAAGGAACATTTCAGTAGCAGGGTGGAATGCTGCAGCCGTTCATACTCGCTCACTTTCTTGGTAGTGGGCATATTCACTAGTAAACTATGCTCTTTGCTGCTGCTTGGGGGTGAGCTACCCACACAGGAGGGCTTGTTCCACTGGGCTGGGCTCAGGGGGCTCCAGGGCCAGGCTTTTTTTATTGGTCTTATACTGCACTTGACCCACCCATTCTTGCCATTGCAGGCTTGGCGACTAATTAGATAACCCTCCTTATGTTTGGAGGTACCAGTGCCACCATAGCAGGGTGGGCTTCTGGGCTACAACTGTAGGGGCTGGTAATTTGGCTTCTACCCAGCTGCAAATGGGCAGTGGGGTCTGGGTGACCACTGGCTGGCCCTGGGTAATTGGTTTTGTAGCCATTAAGGCAAGATAGGTTGTTTTCACTACTGTTTTTAGGAGTGTGTAGTGGGTGGGAGCTTCCACCCGCCTCCCCCAAAAGCCTTTGGGTATCTTCTTTTTATTGAGGTGTTGCCATAAGCTTTAGTCTGCTTGGTCTTTATTTATTGACACTTGTAGCTTGAAAGGCTGGGAAAGGTCTGGGTAGTGTAGGCGGGTGTGCTGCTGTAGGGATGTCTTCACTGCCACCAGAGCCGAGTTTTGTTCTGGTCTCTAAGCAAACTGGGCCTTTTTTGGGGGCTACGTTAGCAATGGGCCGCATGATGAGGCCTAAGGGGGGAATCCACCTTCAGCAATAATTGCACAACCCCAGCAAAGTTTGAGGCCTGCACTTGTCAGTGGGGGGGCTGTACCACCGGTAGGGTCTCCCACACAAGGTTAGGAATTTCCTGTCCTTGTGGGGACCAGTGGATGCCTGGGAAAACAGCCATCTGGAAGGGGCCTTGGACCTTAGCATCCTGGATTTTCCACCCCCACTTCCGCATATATTTTATTAGGGAATTTATGCTTGAGTAACTTTTGCTTCAGTGTTACCAGTTATTAAAACATCATTAATGTAGTGATGGTAGCTCATGGAGGCTGGGTGTTTCCAGCCCTTAAGGTCCCTTCCAATCAAGCTATGGCACAGAGTCAGGCTGTGGATGTATCCTTGTGGGAGACGACTGAAATGGTACTGTTTCCCATCCCACGTGAAGGCAAACTGATCCCGACTTGAAATGTCCAACTCTATACTAAAAAAGGCATTACCCAAGTCTATAGCAGCAAACCAGGGTCCACCTTCTGTTTTAATGTGATATATTAGACAAACAGTGTCTGGTACAGCAGCAGCTAAAGTGGGGATGTGGGCATTCAGCTTCCTGAAGTCCACCATCATTCTCCAGGGGCCATCTGGTTTCCTGATAGGCCATACCAGGATGTTGAAGGGACTGGTGGCACACTCTATTACTCCAGCCATTTTTAATGCAGCAATAATCTTAGAAATATCCTTATGTTCTTTTGCTAGCCGGTATTGGGGGGTATTCATCATCGCGCATGGGGCGGGGATTTTCAGAGGCCCCCACCTGGCATTTCTAACCACCACTGGTTTTGCGGCTCTGATGTAGGCTCTCACTAGCGAAAGCACCCTGGTGCTAGTCTCAATAGGGTGTTCTTTCAGTACATTTATGCTTAAAATGTCCTCCAGAACAGAGGTAACTATAGCGTGGGTTTTGAAGGGGGGCTTATTGCTGATGGCTAGTTACACGTGCACAATTTTCTCCCTCATAGAGCTTTCCCCAAATCCATCTATCACCACTGGCCAACCAGCCATCTTATCTGGATTGCCCGGCAAAATTGACATATTTTATTCAGTATTCACCAGGGTGATTTCCCTTTGGGGACTTCCCCAGGGCCAATAAATAGTGATGGGCACTTAGGGGCGTGGGTCCCCAAGCCAGCTCACCCTACAAGACACCGAGTTGGCCCCAGGGGACCTGCTGTCCCTTCATAAGGGCTGCGGTGTCTTCCACCCCTCCAAACTGGGATACAGAGGCTCCAGGGGAGCCAATGGTTGTGCTGGTACCCCGGGCGAATCCTTGCCCTTCACCTCTTCTCCCTTTTGTCTCAGCAGTGCTTGTGATACAGCTTCACGACGTTTGCAGTGGGCTTCCCATCTAATTTCTCCTTGGTCACTCCAGCCCTAAGTAAGGCTAGAAACATGTCTGGTTGCGTCAGGGTGTGAACAGGGTCCTCCTTATCTTTTGCGTGGGTCTGGTGCACATTCCACTGCTCTTTTCCGATGAGGGCCTCCAAGCTGAGGATGGCCATCACAGCGTCCCTTGTTGGTTTCCTGACCAGGGGGCTGGTCACAGCTAGCACCTGGGAGCAAAGCCACCTGGGAGCTTCCTTTAGTATTTTGGACTGCATGCTTCCTGAAAAGGGCTTAGCATGGTGGTCATTGGCATGCCTGGAAAAATACCGTGACTGCTATGTCCAGGTTCAGAGTCAGATCCGCCACGTCCGCTGGGGACCTACATGGGCTGATCCCCAACTTCTCGTTCGATAGGGCTCCACTGTCCCCGAACCCATCCTTAATTGTGACTGCAATCCACTTTGTCAGAGGGTGGTCATTCCTGCGGGCATCCCTTAATATGCCACATATCATGGTGTTGTGGGTCAGAGCCACCAGCACTGGCATTTCAGTAGAAGCTACTTTCACTGCCCAGGTCCCCTGCTCATGAAGCTGAACTAGCCAGGGGATTATTCCCTCCCAGGGCTACTGTTTAAACTGTTTTATTGGGTTTATAATGTTTTTATGTTAAAATGTTGGTGGGTGCATGCATTCAAGGGAGGCAACCACTGTTGGGTCTGAGGATCGTACTCTTTTTGACTATTATTTAGTATTTCCGGGTGAGTTTTTACCAGGGAGTCCTCTTCTAGCTTCATTTCCTCTTCCCCATCAGAGCCGCACCCATCCTCTGAGTCCGAAGTACTTGGGTGAGTGCAAGGGTTCCATCATGGGCGGGACACTATGGCTCTAACTCGCGTGCCCTTCACCCGCCCCCTTGCCCACCTTAACTTTCCAGTAGTCCAACTTATAGGTCGCCCATGCTTCTGTTTTGCTTTGCCACTCATCTGCCCGCTGCCACGCTGCCTCCACAGCAGTGCAGAGACAGGTGACTTCTCCCAGTTGCTCTTGGAGCTTAATCTGGGCATCCCATAGGGCTGCCTCAGTCTCCAGTCTCTTCTCATCCAGGGCTCAGAATGCAGTCAGGAGGATGCATCCCACAAGTCTGCCTCCCTTCTGGCACCCCGTCCCTTTGGTTTCCAGCCCAAGTCCTTCCAACGCACTCAGCACTGCATGGGGGCTACATTACCCTTTACCTCGGGCCATGCTGCAGGCAGGGCCCACCTATTCAGCTGCTGGACAATGATGGACTAGCTGCCGGCCACTGGCCACCCTGGAATGCGCCCCCTCCGTGCCACTTTCTTCCCAAACACGGGCATCTCTGTGGGATGCTGCCGACTATGCCAGATGTATTAGGCAGCTAACAGGATCTGGTGAGATGACACCTGAGTCAGGGTGAAGCAGCTAAACAGAGTTAATTCATGCACTCACCATAGCAAAACACCAGAGGAGAGCCATTTTCTGGGAGGTGAGAGGCCCCACAGCCCAGGAGACTCCAACCCACGGTGTCTGCCTCAGACCCAGAAAGACTCTTATCCCCCCTTTCCAATCCTCTCATAACTATAACTCTTCACTCAAAGCAAGAAGGGGGGCAGCATAACCGCACAAATTGGCAGGCAAAATGGGTTCACAAGTTGAAGGTATCCATTGGCAGGAAAAATACAAACAAGGTATGAGAAGCAAAAGCAAAACAGCTTTTGGAAGGAAATTGGGTACATACTTTGATAAAACAAAGAAAACATTTACTGGCAGATACGTAGGCTCATTAGTTCAACTTCCCATGGTAGTTCCATGGTTCAGGCTTGTCGACCTTGCTAACACACTCGGCCTACCTAAACTTCCACGTCACAATGTGTTCCGATGGGCCCCCACTCCAAGATTGCTTTCAATTTTTAGTATGACCTACTCCTGTGAAGCACTATATTCCACAGTGAAATTTGTTAAATCAAAACACTGTGCAATACTTAGAGATCAGCACCCATGAAAACTTTTACATACTGCACTGACAAGTTACTGCTCAGATTTAAAAAAAAAACAAAACTTGCCACTAGCCTGCAGTATTCTACATCCAGCAACAGCTAAGTTTTTACTATATTGGCCTAGCTTTCATGGTAACCTTAAGTAATTATTAGAATCTGATGTCAGTAGGATCAATATTTGTCCTGTTTCTAAGACAAAATTTAAGTGTGCAGCAAATTTTAAGCTTAGTAGTTTTGGAGTAGGTAAAAGTATGTGGTTCTATGCTTCAGTGCGGCTCTTGAAGGTTTAATAATCGACTTGTGTGGCTCTTGGGTTCCATAAGTTTGGCCACCCCTGATATACACAATACCCGTCTCTCAGATCTTAATACAGATCTCTCTCTATAGACCATCATGCCCATAAGCCCAATTAACTCAGGTAAGAACTCACTGGCTGATCTCAACAGTCCCCTACAGAAGGGAGCCTCACAACAGGAGTAAAGGCTTCTCCTAGACCTCTCTCTCTAACAGGGGGTAGCATCTGCCAACCACCCAATCTGTCTAGCACCTAGAGGCAAAACCTCAAAACAAATGAGTCACATCTCACTTGTGCTCTAACTTCTGCAACAGTTCCTTTCTCTGTGCACTAGACAACCTAAGTTTCCAACAATCATTTTAACAATATTAATACAAACTACAAATTCCACATCAATCACCCTAAAATATTTTATAACTATCCACTGCAACATCCCTCAGAAAGAAATCAGAGTAGGAACTCTGAACAATCTTCAAGTCCCTGTTTGTTCAGGCACCAATTTTGAATCTTGTCCTAAGAAACCAAAATGAATTTAAACAAAACAGTAAGAAACCCGAGAGTCTCAAGGTTCTTATCTCAAATGCAGTCTCTAAAGCTATGTCTACACACACATCGTTATTTCGCAATAAGGATTTCAAAATGAGTTATTTCAAAATAAAGTCATTATTTTGAAATAAGTTAATTTGAATTAACAAAATGTTAATTCGAATTAAGGGAAAGCCTGCTATTGAAACGGCTGTTATTTTGAAATGGTTATTTCAAAATAAAGCCATTTGGACATGTTGTTTTGAAACAATGCTGTTGTTTCGAAACAATGGTGTTTCGAAACAACATGTCCAAGCGGCCTTATAACCATTTCCAAATAACAGCCGTTTCGAAACAATCAGGGTTTAACCTGTTTTGAAACAGCAGTTCTTATTTTGAAAGGACGGGATCTGTCCTTTCGAAATAAAAAAACATCATGTGGACCAAATATCTTTTATTTCGAAATAACCAGTGTTATTTCGAAATAAAAGTGCTTGAGGCTTGGATGTAAACAGAAACAGCAATCCTCATCTTCTGTGGCTGCAGGAATCTTCAGCTGCAATCCATATAGTCCTTCCTTTCTTCTCTTCAACCAGCACCACACAATCAGGTTACTGGTTATCCAGTTCTTAGTTCCACAACAGAAAACTCCCCTGCAGAGATCAAACTCCAAAACTCCAAAGCAGAGATCAAAAATCCTGCAGTCCACTCCTGGGTCAGCTCCTCTCACTCATTCACTAAGCATGTTGACTCTGCAGCTCTCTGTGATTGCTCCTCTTCCGGCTGCTCCTCTCAGGCTTCTCTCAGGCATCTGACTCCAGCAACAACAACAGAAACTTTGTGGAGCATGCCAAAATGCTACCACACCCTAATTCCAGAAACTTCTGGTTTCTGGGTGGCAAAATCCACCCAGCAACATAACCCAACCTTAAGAGTTCCTTAAACGAAATTACTCCTTTTTAGGCATATGGGTTACATATACACAGCTGCAGGGCTTCTGGTGTACCAGCTCTTGCCTCAGGTTTGGTCCCCTATTGCCTCTGGACTCTCCTGCCAGCTTCAGCCCTGTATCTATCTGCCTGTCCCCTGCTGTTTCTCTACCCACCTCCCCATTTGCTTAATTTGTCCCTCAGCTTGCAGGAGCTGAATACAGTTGCTATGAAAAGTGATATTTGTGTGTTTGTTAATAGCACTTTTCACTGCCTCCCAGCTAGCTAGCAAGTCTGCTACTGTGAAAAATGCAGCAGACTTCCCAGCTAGCAAGTCTAAAAGGAAAAGAAACAACTACACAAAAGACAAGAACTTGAAAAACTCATTTTTCATTTCCTTTCAGTTTAAGGCCAGTGAAAAATAGAGACAACTGTACATTTTTATTATTTACCTTGCCAAAAACAAATCATATACCTACATAAATTATAAAGACTTGGATGTGTTTATATTATGTTTGTTTGTTTGTTTGTTTTTCTCTAAAGTTAATTAAATATTTTATGGAAAATTGTCAGAACAGCCCCTGGCAAGAGTTGGTTGCCACATTTGGAGGTCACCAAAAATTTTGTGAGAACCCCTGATCTACAGAGCAGCATGAATTCTTTATCTAAAATTGATGTTTCCCAATAGTACCTTGTAATCATTTGGGAATTTAAGTTCCAAAGGGGTACCCATGTTTGTCTAGTTCAGTAAAACAAACAAGGAGTCCTGTGGCACTTAAAGATCTAAATGCTCTAACTTTCAGTAGGATTTAGGCATACAACTGCTCATCCACTTCTGTAAATCCTACTAGCCACCTAATGACCTTTTGCAGAAAATATTGCCTGCATAACTATGTAAACCACAGATTTTTTTTCTTGTTTTTTTTCAGCATAGATATTCCAGGAAAAGCCCAAGTTCTGAAGCATTTATATTAGCACAGTGTATGTCAGTTGGAGGAACTGGCATAACCTATATAAATAGTAAAGTGTTTATACTGGCATAACTTGCTTCTACATTTAGAAGATTTTACTGTTTGACTGTACTGGGATAACCAGACCCACAAGAATACAGTCTATACGAGGACTATACTAGGAGTGTGAAGTTGCTCTGAAAGTCACAGGGACTTAGACTGCTAAGTGCCTGAGCTACTTTGAAAGATGAATCACAAATTCCTATGTCAGTTAAGCACATCTGAAAATTGTATCCCTAATATGGAATTCCCTTCTGTCAATAATGAAGAGACTGGTCATTTATCTTACGAAGGGGACAGGATAAGAGTGCCACTAGAGAGAGTGCCCAGCTCTGTAAATACTCAGCACCAGTGAAATATTGCACTTCATCCTCAGACTCCTGGAGATTGGTAAGAATTACTTATTATTTCCAGGATAGACATGTTAGAAAAGGATGAAAGTGTTTACAGATGCTATCAGCAGGAAGTAGGATAGGTTGACAATAAATCAATGACTCTTTCTGACATGACATGCGGAGTAGGGAGAGAATGCCTGGAGTCACTTTATTATTTATTTATTTATGGCAGACAGATATGCATGGGCTGAATTTTATTAAAAATGGTCAATGAGATGAAAATGTGTCACAGAAGGATTTCATCAGCACAGAAGTGAGGGGCTGTGTGTGTGTGTGTGTGTTTTATCTGGCTCCTGCCCCATGAAAAGAAGAAGAGAAAATAGTCATAAGGAATATCCATCACAATGGTCCATATCCCTGATTAAAATATTGGGAGTGATTCTGAACTCTAGGTTTTACATCTGAATAGCTCCACTGATTCAGTGGAGTAACCATACCAGAAGTATGCTGGCACAAGTGAGATCTGAATCCAGTCGACTGGCTTACCAAATGAGAATGCCTAAATTTAGGCTCCTAAAAGCCAAGTCCTATAGCCTGTAAAGTCCATGGTAACGTTCCCATTGACTTGAGGGGTGAAGGATGAAGTTCTAAAACCTCACTAAGGCTCCTGCCACACACACTTTCAACAAGAAAACCTGCATGAGAAACTCATTCTGGTGAAGGACATGTGGATGGCACTGATCTGGGGAGATGGCCTCTAGTAGCCACCTGCAGAGGACTGGGATTTGGCTCCCACAGAAAGAGGTTCCCTGTAAGGCTCGTGTCACCTGCTTAGGAACCCAAATCTAGAGCCATCAAGGGGACAGAAGCGTTACAATAAGCCCCCACTCCTCCTATACACAAGAATCCAGGCAAAACACAGGAACATATCTCATTTTGGGGCTCACAGCTATACATCTGCTTTCACTCAAAGAACGCAAGGATGAATCAGTGGTGCCAAGGTGCTCCCTGCCTTTAACTCTTAACTTGGGTTCCCAAATTCATCCTGACCCAAATTCAAGACCCTGTTCAATCACTATTTAATTATTTATGCAAAGTGTAACAGCTTTGGTAGGAGAGACAGAGAGATTCCCATGAAGAATACCCCACAGACTTAGGGCTAGTGTCCTGAGGTTTAACTCTCTGCTCCAAAACAGATAAGGGTGGACATTTCAACATTGGTCTTTCATGTCCTGGGTGAGTTGCCTGTAATATTAGATCAGTGAATAAGGGACATCTTGTGCTCATTCAGAGCCTAATCTATTAGGAGTCCTTGGAGAATATCTCCAGGAGACTTAAGAAGAGGAAACTTACTCAGAGAATCCTGTTAGGGCTTAGAACAGAGGTGACTGTGCTCAAGCCTTGCATTGTCCCCTGTTTTGTAATGTCAGCTGTGGCTCTACATCCCCCATCTCCAGATCCCTGGCATCATGGTACAACCTCAGAAGTAGCAATCTACAGGGAATTTAGATGGAGACATGCAGCTTCCAATAGGCATTGGGAAGTCAGTTGGTGTGCATATGCTTTGATTGCAAGCTGTAGGTGAAGTAATCCATAAATAGTTCTCTTTATTAGGAATCAGTTTAGTTTTAGAAACATGGAACCCAGCATGTACTATATAAAATACAGCTCTGGATTCTGCCAGCAAAAGCAGCGCCCTAAAACATACACACTTACTGAATTCAACAGATGTGGACTACTGAGTTCACTGTGATGGCAGGATTTGGCTCTAGAAACTAAAAGCTGGCAAGATGCAGATACACATTAACACTTATAACAAAACTGGAGCTTTACAAATCAGAATTTGTTTTCTTTTACTTTGTTTCTGTAACTTTTAGTTTTAACTCCTTCAAGCAGGAAGGGTGTACCACTGATAAATCAGTACAATCCCTAATCAAAAGTTTTAACAAACAGGGAACACTGAAAAGCAGCACAGGTGTGGATTAGCACTACAGTAAAGCTGCAGCTTGCAGGCTTATTCTGTTATTTAACTGATCAGAGGGCCAAAGTCATGAAACAGTACATTCCTCTCCTCTGCACATCAATATTTAAGTGGACATACTTCTTTCTTCATATAAGAATAAATGTAAAGGCAATTAAAGTTTTTGGATCTCAATATCCCCTTTATATTGATGGACTCATTAAAATATATTTAAGGGGATGATTAGTGGTTACTCAAGGTGAGAAAAGGCAGGGGAGTGCAATGCAGATCAGATGTGAGTAAATTTCCCAGATCTGAAAAACTGTAAATTCAAATTCTTGTCTTTCAGTGCCAGAAATGTGACTAATAAAAGATATTTCCTCACTCACCTTGTCTGTCTTATATCCTGGGACTGATGTGGCTACACCACCACTGCAGGTAGGAAACTCCACATACAATTTTTGTAATAATTTATGCATCCATCTTGTGTTTTGGGTTAGTGAATGGATGCAAAGCATGGACAACTGTGCCTAAGAGAGCACTGTACTGTGCATGAGAATTGTATACCTGTCAGGTTTTTCCCTCTAAGGTTTGACTGATATGAATGATGCCTGCACAGAGATGTGTGGATGAATGTCAGTTGTGATGACCTTTATTTGTGCTGCTTGTATGCCCTTTACTTTGTAAACTAATTGGTTTTGTTGTCTCTGATTTCCATGGTGAAGAATAATTGTCTGCTGCAGTGTTCTCACAGTTCTCTCCCTTGCAAAGTCATTGTACTCTTACAAATAAAGCTATCTGGTAGAGTCTTTGTCTCTGCTTCTTTAAACGTGGGGTTAACATCCAGTAAAAGTTAGGGAAGGCATACCTAAGGCATAGAGGGTGGGGACATTAACTATTATACAGCTTTCTCAGGATGTGACATGGATATTCATGAGACACTGAACAGGCAAATGTTCAGATTCAAGTGCCCAGCTTTACTCAGAATTTTTTTGAACTCAGTTATTGCATACGCAGATTATATTTGTGCATGCAAATCAGCTACTTGAATTGCAGGAGTAAGTTTCTGCATGCACATTTAGTTTGTGAGTATAAATATGAAAGTATTAGCGGATGCAGAGGCAAAGATTGCTAGAGCCGCATCTTATACTTTTGGGCAAAAACTGCATTGTGTATAAATTCTGTGAGAAATGGAGAATCATAGCACATGTAGGAAAAGTAAGTAACAATTATTTAAAGAAAAAAACTTAAATAAGACTTTGTCTGCTGCTCCCCTTCACTTCATCAAAAATTGCCTGTTGATGGGTGGGTCCCACAGCTAAATGTATGCAGTTATTGTCTGGGTTTTAATTACATGCAGGTTTTCTTTTTATGTCTGTAGCATTTTTGTTTTTCTCTGCAAAATTGCATTTAAACTACTTGTCACAAAACTACAGCAAGAAACCAAGGTTTTGTAAGAAAACTTAAAGTTTGTAGTAGTGTGAAAGAATATAAATTCATAGGGAGTAGGCAGTTTCTCCTAATTTAAGTGGAATTTATATTCTACTGTAGAAGAGTCTTGGTGTTAGTTCAGGAAGTGACACTCCCCTCCAATTTCTGAGATTTCTTTTCCTTATATAAGCATTTCCATCACTAGGAAGCTCAGGTTGAATTATCAGTGAACTAGGAAGGCCCGTGGCAATCACATAGAATAGTGATGTTGCTTCGTGCTGCCCTACTGCACAGAGGTGTTGTGGAGATAAATGAATCGTGGACTCTGAGGCACTCATATTACAATAATGGGGTCATGCAAATACTTTAGAGAAAGACATCTAATGGAAAGTGTGGCAGAATTTCACTAATGACAGATTTGTTGTCAATTACTATTGTGAACTGGCAAGTGAGTAAACAATCCCAAAGGTAAGGACTATGCATGAGAAAGTGCAGTTTGTTCATTTATTTGGACAACTGCATTGGAGTTTTGATTATTTAGGATGTGCACTCAGGTAGCAAGTTTATGAGTGGTATAGGCACTCATCAAAATTGTACTTGTGTGCCACAGATTGATAGAGAAAACTAGAATGTCTGCTAAAATTTGACATTTGGATCATGGATCTAGTGATTTTGAAGATTATTTTACTGTTGATCTCTTAAAATGAGGCCATTTCAGCTTGCCTCTAATATTGTCAAAATTTAATTAGAGTAAGTTTACATCCACAGGGCTGCACAAATCATTGCAGCAGGATAAACTGAGCAGGCTGTGGAGACCTGCTCAATTGATCCTAGAAGTGTTGTTTTGTCTGGTCAATGCTATGAGTCACTCTTTCCCCCTACCCAAAAAGAGTAAGGCTGTGTTAAGTGGAGGGCATCTCCCCTCAACACAATGCAGTGAAGATGCTGTGCTAAGGCAATAAAAGTAAATCAGAGATATGTAAGCTACATTTCATAGCTTGTGTATCTCCTGTTGCCACTGGTGACAGTGTAGGTCAGGCCTGAGAACATTTTATACTCGGGTTCCTCACTAGACTTCAGAGATATGATATAGACTCTGCATTTTAGCTATAGATTACTTCCATGAGCGAATCTCTGTCACACCTGTACTACGCCTGAACCAGTAACCATCTCTCTTCCTCCCTGATGTAACCTTGCACCATTCTGATGATATAAAAGATCAGTAAATGTGTTTGGGCTCAGTGATGTCATCTAATTATTGCTGTTTTGTTAACAGCTTCTACCTCTTTGAACTTGCCCAGCCTTCTAACATTGTAAATTACCAATTTTGGATGCAAGCTATCTGAACCTGTTTATTAAAATATATTTTATTTTTCTAGCTGCTTTTTTAACATTTTCTTCAGATATTAGTGGAATGGAAGGAGCGTTCGCATCCTCGTATAATGAGATTGCTTTTTTTTCCTCAAACACAGTACAGACAACTTAATTGAACACCTATAATCTCTGATTTATTATTGATAATTCTATCATTTTCATCCAGTAATGGACTAATACTATTATTAGGATTCTTTTTTCTTCCTAATATAAAAAAAAACCACTTCCTTCTTGTCTTGAATTCTCCGTGCCATAGATGTCACCTTGTGTCCCTCTGCTTCTCTTATCAATTTTCTACAATTCCTAGATTACTTCCTTTTCTTCCATTTTTTTTAATATCTTTTTTTATCTCCTTTCACTTCCTCTTTAAACCATTTTCTAAACTCCTGTAAAGACCTCTTCCTTAATCTGTGGCCTTTTGGTAATTGAGTGAAGTGTTCTTAAACAATTACTAGTTATAATTCAAATTGTTCTGGTTAAATTCTTCCACTGCAGTGTATCTGAATCAGAATTGTTTTCGGTCTTTTGAAGTTAACTCTTTATAAATCACCATTTTCCTACATTGCTGGTCCAGAGGTGGTTTGGGGTTTATTTTGTTTTGCTTTGTTTTTCTGCATATTATAAATGTGATCAAGTCAAGATCTTTTGTATATAAGCTATTGTTTATTTTTAGTTCTGTACTCAGGTCCTCTTTATCTTTCCAACTCAAGTCAAATTGTAAAATTCCCCTGTGTTGACTGCAATACTTTTGAGTTAGGATATCTTCATCTATGCTATTTGGAAATTCCAAGTATAGTTTAGCACTGACGGCTTTGGACTTCCAGTATATGTTGCTTGCACTATACTCCTCCATAATCAGCCTACTTTTTATTCTACACATTATAGATTGGTGCATAACAAGTTGACCACACTATGTTCTTAAATGTGATTTGGGGGTCTGTATCAGACACCAATTCATAGCCTATTTTGTGCTTTATCAGTTAGGACATTGATGCAATGACATTCTGGGCAATTCTTTTCCTTCTGAGCAGGAAATGCTCCTCATCAGATAGGCATAGTATTTCTACGGCATATGGTTAGCTATGGATCTGGACACCAAGAAACATTACAACTTTGGAATTCTGTCCCTGTCCTGTTCCCTTTACATTCTGCTTATTGTGAAGTCTATAAGACTGTGTATAGATGTCAGTTTTAATGACCTCTTATTACAACTTCAGTACTAATATACCCTTTTCTTTGTAATGAATTGGTCTTGTTCTCTTTGATATGTATATATTTTAAAAGAATAATTATCTGCAATTGTATTGTAGCAGTTATTTCCACTCCAGGGCCATTATTGGTGTGCTAATTTAAATGAAACTGCCTGGTTGAGCCTTTTGTTCATACCCACGTGTTTCTTTTTAAAATTTAATGTGAGCCTTCAGAAGTAAAAATAGGAGACCTAGTATATTTTATTTTTAAAATGATCAAGGAAAGTTTCCCATGTTACTAGGACAGTAAATATAAGAATTCAGCAATTGAAAAGTGAACACTTTTTGGTAGATACCTAAAGTGTATCGACCACTAGAAAAGGAAAATTGATAGATTAGTTCACAGAATACGTTTTCTAGGAACTAATTTGAAGAGCAAAGTTATTATTTGTGATACACAAGTAATATGTCATTCATGGGAAATGTACATGACAAGCATCTCTTGGGGCCAGATATGACTTGTAGCCATTTTTCATTTACTTCTTTCATCACTGTAATGAAAATATTTTGGTGAGTACTTGAAGAGAGCCAAAGAGGAGGGGAAGGAAGAATTTTTAAGGTC
Source organism: Podocnemis expansa (assembly GCA_007922195.1). Classification (NCBI taxonomy): domain Eukaryota; kingdom Metazoa; phylum Chordata; order Testudines; family Podocnemididae; genus Podocnemis; species Podocnemis expansa. The sequence continues at coordinate 23,058,113 of ML681995.1, forward strand.
AGGATTTTTCTTTAAAAAGAAGTAGAAAGTCTTTTTGCATAACAAGGGCTCCCTGATCTGACACAACCAAAACCCTTGCACATAGCCAACACAGTTTTTAGCACAAGATGGAGTATAATGTTAGATTTTTGGGTGGGAAAAAATATCAGGCATCAGATAGTGTGTGTATGTTCGACAAGCAGTGTCTTACATAAAAACTGAGACTTCCAACAGAGAAGACTACCTGTTTAATTAATTGAATTTTGAACATGGTGTTTTATAATGATAGATGGGAGATTGGGACCTGGGGAATGGCAAAATGACCCTCCCTCAATTCTAGAACCAAACTCAGATTGAACATTTTAAATGTTTTAAATGTCTGAGTAAAGTATTTTACCCCTAGTTTCCAGGCTCTAGCTGCACCTGGAAATGGAAGTGTGGTTTTCACAAGACATCTAGCTCAGTTCTTTACATAGAAAATGCTAGTGCTGTGGTTCTCACTTTGTGGCCCATGGATTGTTATTGAGCTGAGCACCGTTTGCTGGCAAGGCATAAAATGTTGGCCTTGTTGCCTTGTTTCCAGCCATTTTGCAGGCATCCAGAGTCTGTTCTTTGGAAGGAAGAGGGTATATGTCTGCAATGGAACAGATAATCACCATGTATTTTTATAATATTATCTTTCCTTCTAGATAATGACTCTAATGGTCACAGAGCTACTTGACATAGGAGTGGATGTTGCACAGTAAGTAAGATGTTGCTCAAATTATAAAAATCACCCCCTGCTTTAGGGTAAGCCTCAGAACACTACCCGAATTCGGAAGCTTTTGGAAGTTTGCTCATTTCTTTTTATGAGATCCCTGCACGAAAAGTGGAGTCTGCATCACGCAGTTCAGATTCCATGTTTACATATTTGCATGGAACCTAGTGTGGCAGGATTCTGTTTCTGACTGAGGCATCTGGATGCTAGTGTCACACAAGCATTTATACTATGTTGTATACTGGATTTTTACTGTGACTTCTTTCAAAGATTGTTCTCATAATTTTTTGACCGACTCTCTTCCTTGTTGCAGGCTCTGCTACAGTTGTGTCAAGCTTAGGATACTACATAGAAGGTGGGTGAGGTAATCAACTTCTTACTGGAGCAATTTTTGTTGTCGAGAGAGACAAACATTCAAACTACATGACCTTTTGAACTGTTTATATCCCAAATGGAAGAAGCCAACATTTAAACAGTCCAATTCAATCCTGTTTTTGGAGAATGAACTTGCTTTATAACTACTTTGTTTCAAATTTAGCATTACTTATATGAAAACCAATGGACAATATGCACAAAGAATTTCCATATTTGAGATAGTTACCCCATTCTTTTTTGCCTTGTTAGCATGTCTGACCTCCAGCAGGTCAGCTTACTTGAAATGTCTGGCTGTAAGATCCCTGTTCATATATCTGAACTATGCAACTTTCAGTCTCAATATTTTTGTTTGAAGTAAATTAAATGAACTTCCTGTGGTATCTTGACAAGGTTTGTGATATGGAGGCTGAATATATGTTTGTGAGATCAGAAGCTAAGCTCTGCTCCACACTTGCAGTGGATTTCAGCAGCAGTCCACAGGAGGTATGCAAGCTACATACAGTAGCTTACATCTCTATGGCTAGGTCTACACTTGAATTTCAGTTCGAACTACTGAATTCAGATTAGTCAATTTGAACTAATAAATATTAATTCAAATTCAGTCAATTCAAATTGTCATGTCCATGAACAGGATTTACTAGTTCGAATTAGGTAGGGGGTTCTATTGTATAGGGGAAATCAAGCTGTGGCTAATTTGACTTAACAGTGAGTTCAAACTGACATAGCCACACTGGGTCAATTCGAACTACTCAATTTGAATTGACCCTAACTTCGAAGTCAAACGAAGTTTGACCAATTTGAAGTCAGTTTTCATCAATTTGAACCGAGGAGCTCCTCAGTTCGAATTGAGGAAAGCCAGTATGTCCATGCACTTAATAGAATTTGAATTTATGACAATCGATTCGAATTCAGTTCTAAGTGTTGACATATCCTATGACTGACTTCCTCATACCCACTTAACATGGCATCCCCGCTGTGCTGTGTTGATGGGGAAATGTCCTTCAATTGACACAACACTACATTACTTGCTGGAATGGTCTTAATCAGGGGCGTCGCTGGGATGGGGAGGGACCCGGGGCACGGGCCCGGGCCCAGCCCCCGCCCCCAGAGGCAGGCCCCGCCCCCTAGCCCAGGATAAGGCCGGGAGGAGGCTGCACTGCGGCGCGGCGCAGCCTGGCCCAGCCCGAAGTGGCGGCTGGAGGCCGGGCCCGCGGCTGCAGCCCCGGATCCCCGGCCGGGGACGGGGCCGCCGCGGCCGCAGCCAGGTCTCAGATCCCCAGCAGAGGACGGGGCTGCTGCGGCCATGGGCGGCCAGCCGGGCCCCGGATCCATGGCCTGGCCGCTGGTGGCCGCGGTGACCCTGTCCCTGGCCGGGGATCCGGGACCCAGCTGGCTGCCCGCGGCTGCAGCGACTCCGTCCCCCACTGGGGGATCCAGGACCTGTCCGCGGTGACCACGTCCCCGGCCTGGGATCTGGGGCTGCGGCCACGGGCCCGACCTCCAGCAGCCGCTTTTGGCGGAGCCGTGCTGTGCCGCGGCCTAGCTGCTGGCAGCAGTGCAGCCACCCCCTGGTCCTATCCCTGGCCAGGGGGTGGGGCCTGCCGGGCGGCCAACTAGGCCCCAGATCGCTGGCCGGAGACGCGGCCACCGCGGCCGCAGACCGCCAGGGATCGGGCCCCGGATCCCCGGCCCGATTGGGCTGGAGATCCGGGGCACCAGCGTTAGGACCCAGGGCATGTGGCCCGGGTGCCCAGCGCTAGCGACGCCACTGGTCTTAATAGATAAACATCTGGCTATTTCCAGATTTGACTGAGTGCGTTTTTGTTGATGTTTAATTGAACTTGCAGAGTTGATCTTACACTGTCACAGGTGACACCGGCAGTGTAGACATGGACTAGAATAGATTTAAGATTGTCATTTTGTTGAAATTGTGCCTGACGTACAGCTGTAGCTCAATGAAAAAAGGTGCACACACCATGACTGGTACTTGTTAGGAGAGGAGCCCTCAGTAAATGTTATATTTAATAAGACCACTGTTCAAAATGTTAAAGAGGGTGTGATTTTTGCTATTATAAGTAACATTGTATGAGTTTGGCTTTTTAAGTGATTTCACGGGGATATCAAATGCTCTAGTCCTGCCATTATCTTGAATTCATTCTCCTGTGGGGGCTAGAATGGAATTGCTAAATGGGGATTTCTGTAGTACATCTATAATTCAGTTTGCTTCCAGTGGGCTAGTGCCCTCTGAGCCCCCTTGGGGTTGCCTTACTGAACCAAAGCCTGACAGATCATGTGAGTTTTTAGAAGCATTGCTACACTTCTGTGAGCTTTTCTGACCATTTTCAGTCAATACTTTTCCTGTCTACAGTAATCTCAGAGAATGGAAGCTGTACAGGGTGGTATTTTTTTCCCCCTACAAAAAATATATTTTTAGAGCAGTGGGCCTGATTCTGCTCTTGTTTTTATATCATTAGGTTGCCAGGTAACCAGTTTCCAACCAGATCATCATGTTGAAAAAGGAAACCTGTCAGCATCTGACCAGCCCTCCCCCTCATACCCTGATTGTCCTGGCTCTAGCCCCTACTTGTGAGGACCTATCCCACATTTCCATGATCCCTTGCTCTAGGATCTAGGGAATGACCCACCTGTCCCAGTTGCCCTAGTCCTGTCCCCTCACTACAAGGACTGGCAGCTGCTGCATCTTACTTTTTCTGGCTCTGGCTCCTTGTTTCAGGGTCAAAACCCTGCCATACTGCAATGCCCCATCCCTGACTCTTGCTATGGAGACTTGGCCTGGCCTTTTGCTCTGTGATCTGGGGACCAATCCTTGCCATTCCCTGATTGCCCGGCCCCTTTCTATGGGAATGATCCATCCCCAGCTCTTTGCTTCAGAGTTGGCCCTGGCTGTGCCCTAATAAGGCAGGCTCTGCAGGTAGCAGGTGAGTCATGGGGAGGAGAAGTGAGTGACTGGGGTTGGAGTGCAGAGAAGGCAATGGAAGGAGGGAGCAAGGCGGGACAGGACACAGATGCTGGGTTTTCAGAAGTTGGAAGGTTGGCAACCCAAGAATCAGTGGCAGTTCTAAGCAAGCCAGTTTGTGGAATTTTGCTAATTTAATGGCCTTGCAAATATTTGAGGGCACATCTAAACTGCATTGGGAGTTTGAGCAGCCAGAATTGTACTAGCTCAGCTCACGTTAGTGCATTGAAAAATAGCTGTGTGGGAATCTCAGAATGGGCAGCAGCATGGGACAGCTGGCTACCTAAATACAAACCCAGAGTGTAGGGTTGGTTCATACTCAGGGGGTGAACTGTGACTGCTGCCTATCCCAGTGGTTTTCAACCTTTTGTGGGTCATGGCACACTTGGTGGCATATTGCAACCCTACAGGACACACTAGCCCATCACCTCCCTGGCCAAGTCCAGCCATTTCTCTAGCTCTCTGTGACACACTTACCACTGTGTGGTGACCGTCATGCATCCCAAAACAATGGCAGAGAACCACTGGCCTATCCCGCCATTTCCATTGAAGTGTGGATGTTAACTTCAGCATTACTGAGCCTAAAGACATCTTTTATAAGAGATATGGCTGTCAGCATCCACTTCTAGGCAATAATACTCTCCTGGAGGTGAGGCATGGTGCAAAAACTGAGTTATTCTGCTAAGTAAAGAGAGCTGTTCCTGGTTATCTGTACGCCGCCAGCCCCTTCTTTCTGGACAGGCCTCTTACTCTTCAGGGTGGGCCTGGCCAGGCCTGCTTCTTATCACATGACTGGAGGTTTCCTGCTGAGCAACTGGAGTATCAGGAGGAGAAGAGAGGAGAAAAGGCAGCCTGGCGCTGAAGTGGGGTTGGAGCCATGGGCAGAGGAGCAGCCACCTCAACTCATCTACTGGTGGCTGCTTCTCTGCACACAGTGCTGCTGCTGCTTGTGGCCACCTGCCTCTATGGCACCAAGTTTGTGCCACTGCCAGGCAGTCAAGTGGGTGGGTAGGCCTGCTGGCCAACTGAGTAGGCACATGACCCCCCCCCCGGGCCCACACCCACCCAGGCCCAATCATAGCTACATTTCTGCTCTCTCATATCTACCTGCCTGCAAGTGGAAGATGTTTCAGAGAGCAGCTGCTATGAGGTTTGCTTCCTTCCAAACTGGCCTTTCCTAAGGCCACAGAGCTCTGGAATATCAGTCACACGCAGACTCATAGACTCTAAGGTCAGAAAGGAGCAACGTGCTCATCTAGTCTGACCTTCTGCACAAAACAGGCCACAAAACCTCTCACCCACTCCTGCAATAAACTTCTAACCTATGACTGAGTTATTAAAGTCTTCATGTCATGATTTAAGGACTTTAAGATACAGAGAATCCACCAGCAAGTGAACCACGTCCTATGGTAAAGAGGAAGGTGAAAAATCCCTTAAGCTTTAGCCAGTATGCCATGGGAGAAAATTATCTCCCAACCCCAAATATGGTGATCAGTTAAACGCTCAGTATGTAGGCAAGTCTCGCAAGCCTGTCACCCAGGAAAGAATTCTCTGTTAATAACTCAGAACCCACCCTATCCAACCTCCCTTCTCAGGCTTCTGGCATATCCACCACCAGTTGTTGAATGTTCCAAAGGTGTAGCTGTGTTAGTCCAGTTCAGCAAAACAAACAAGGAATCCTGTTGCACTTTTAAAGACTAGCATAATAAAATTGTTAGTCTTTAAAAGTGCCTGAGTAGTCAAAACTCAGTCCATTACCAAACTAAACCATCCCACCAGACTAGGCTGAGGCATTGGGCTCTCTAGGAAGAATGGGGATGGGCGTATGTAGCAGGCTACATGACTGGATTCCTCCTGACTTTCTATCCCTCCACCCGGATATGCTCCCTTCTGTCCTTGTCAATGGAGGCACAGGAGCCTTCAAGATCTTGCATGGTATGGAACAGTAGTTCAACACTTACCTGTAGCAGTTTTGGAAATGTTGCTATTCTTACCACCAAGCATCTTAGACAAAGATCTCTATGCCCCTGCAAATATGTCTGATGTGCTTTCTCCTCACTCTGAATGTTCACCTATATATAGCCCACTCAGTTCATGTTGGATACATCTCCACAGCTTTGAGCTTTCTCCATTTAAATATCACCACAGCACTTCTGTGACTGTCGTAAGGGCTCATTTTAGGGCTTATCCATTTACGTCAGTTCATCTTTATCCATCTGACTAGGGTTTGTCAGGAACTTTCTGGCCATGAGGGGTTTGTTTTTGTGTATGTTTTTGTTTTTGGGGTCGGGTTGGTGCCAGAAAATGTCAGTTGGTTGAAACCTTAAACTTTTCCAAGGGAATACTGACTTTTGATGAATTCTTCATTAAAGAAGAAAAAATTTGGAGGAAAGTTTTGAATTGTTGAGCCATCCTATTTTGAGATTTTGAAATGAAAAGATCTATTTTTAAGGTTTAAAGCGAGGGCTTTTTTTTCATTTTGAAATGTAAGGGTTTTTTATAGCATAAGAAATCTTAAATTGAACTAAATATTCTGAAATGATAAAATGAAACATATGATTGACCCAGTCCAGATTTTTATAAAATGTCCAGTTTATGCAAAATCCTTAGACTTCAGCTTCTTGCCTTAAGTCACAATGGGTAAGATTTTGTTTGTTTGCTTGTTTTTCTTTTTAAAATTCAACTTCCTCATCTCATATGACTATTTCGTGTCCAGCTGTACATTTGCCCTTATATTTTTTCTGTAAAGTGATTTGTTTTCTAAACTATTACTTTCAGTTCTGTTGTTATGTGCTTTTAACTTTATACATCAGAAAAGAAATATGAATTAATCTAATTCTCTGCACGGCATTTTAGGTGCCTAGTTTATGGTTGGTATAAGTTCAGAATGAGATTGTAGCTCAAGAAACAGTGCTGTAAAGTTTAGTTTCTTGGAAGCTGTTTTTAAATTCATTTAATTTTTGCTCTAATATTACAAAACTCCTCATTGAAGAGACCATCTCCTGACAGTTAACAATTGTCTATCAGTCGGAATGTAATCGGATATGCGCTGTTAGGTTCATAATGTGAATTAGGAATCATTGCCATTAATGCACATTTAATTGCCGTACCTTCTGTAACTAGACTGTATTAAATATGAATCATGACAAATGTTTTCTGTAAGTATTCTTGATCAGAAAAGAGTTGGTTCTTTCACTATTTAAGCTTCATTCCATGTCTTGGCATGACAAGTAAGGCAGGTCATTTATTCTGTGGTCCTCTGGTGATGGAAAGGGAGACAATTACATTTTCACAGGAGTGATAGAAGCCATCTAAAAATATTTCTTTTATTAACAACTCAACAGCAGTGGTCCTGGTGTTTCCCAGTGCAGCAAAGGGGGAGGGGGAAGGACCCCTGCCACTAGAAAGTTTAATATTAAAGTTGAAGATGATTTTATGAAGGAACTGATTTTCCACATGCTTTTTTCCAAAGGACTCTAACCTTAAAAATTCATGGTATATATCTCATTTTAAAAGAATTGGACTGAATGTGTACTTTTTCTTGAGATATTCGATTGACTTTTCTTCATTGTAAGTCAACTGACCAGCTCCTTCAAGGAGTCAGTATTTGGTGGATGCAGCATAGAACTGGGGGACAGGAGATCTTTTTGTTTCTATGACTTGCTCTTAGTGATGTGCAGTGACCAGAAATGAGTCACTTCATCTCTTTGGGTATGTCTACACTTAAAATTGAATTTGAATTGATAACAATCAATTCAAATTCAATTAAGTGCATGGCCACACTTGCTTTCCTCAATTCAAACCGAGGAACTCCTCTGTTTGAATTGATGAAAGCTGACTTCGAATTGGTCAAACCTTGTTTGACTTCGAAGTCCTGGTCATTTCAAACCCAGTAGTTCGAATTGACCCAGTGTGGCCATGTCAATTCAAACTCACTGTGAGTTCGAATTGACATGAGTTGCTCTTCCTCCCAGAGTGCCTGACACCCTGGAAGGAAGACCAGCCCTTTGGCACCTGGGGTGAGCAGCCCCAAAGGCACCTCCAGGGCCATTCCTAGGGTGGTGCAGGACCCTGGACAAATTGCCCTCTGTGGGGCTCCCCCATACCCCTAATGGGGGGTGGGGCTGGCTGGCCCAGGGAGGGGCATACCCCTGTGCTGTCCCCTCCATGCTAGGGGCCATGCAAGCGGCCAAAAGGGTGGCATGGTGCAGTGTTGCCAGTCTGTGCTGCTCTGGGCCCTGTGCTGGAGCAGCAGGGAGGGGATGGGAGGCAGCACTGCCAGGGTGGGGGGGCAGCCATACTGGCTCTGCGCTGCTTCCTGCCCCTCCCCACTGCTCCAGCACAGAGCTCAGAGCAGTGTACGTGCAGGGGGTGGGGGCGGACTGGCAGCACTGAACCAGGCAGCCCTTTTGGCCACTCACCCATTCCCTGGCATGGCGGGGGACAATGGTGCGGGTCCTGTGGGACCCCCAAAGGGTGGGACCCTGGGCGGCCGCCCTGGTCACTCTACCCTAAGAATGGCCCTGGGTGCCTCCAGGACCCCAACCCACGCTCCAGCCCCTCTGGCCGTGGGTGGAGGAAAGAACGCCTGTGCACCACTGTGCCCTGCTGGCTGTGGGGGGGAGGGACCCCCACGTGAGGCTGCTGCTCTAAATGACTGCATGTGGGGAAAGGGCTAGAGCTGGGTAGGGGATACTTTTCCCTGTGCCGGGCTCAAAGGGCTGGAGCCCAGCAGCAGATTGGGTGGTGGCATGGCCCCTTTTGGGAGTCGTGTTGCGACACCTCCCATGGTGCTCCTCCTCCGATTTGAATTAACAAGTCCAGTGCATGGACATCCTAGTTCAAATTGGAGTTTCTGCTGTGGCCATGTCAGTTCGAATTGACTGAATTTGAACTAATAATTATTCATTCAAATTGACTAGTCACAATTCAGTCATTCTGAATTAACAGGTTAAGTGTAGACATAGCCTTTGTGTCTCAGTTCCCCACTCAGTGAAACTGGATAGTGGTGTTTCTTTTCTGTCCCCCAACATTTGTCTGTTTTGTCTATACAAGAAAACAAAATCTTTCTGTCTAATTATTGCATTGACCAAAAAAATGACCAAACTGAAACTCTTCATAAAAATTTTCTGGGTTGGTGTTTTTTCTCTTATTTTCTTGGCCAAAACCTTTTTCATTTTCTTTTTAATGGGAAAAAATCAGACATACCTCCCCTTCTTTCACTCTCCTTTTCAGTGGAAAAAGAGTGGAGGACAAGCAAGAACAAACATTGTGGTGGGTGGGGCAATTCTTTTATTACTGTTTTAGTTTTGGTATGATAATATCATATCAGATAATATTGCTGTCTTTCCATCTGCCCTACTTGCATACAGGTGCATCAAACCTATAAGGCTCTGTACACCCTGATGGTGGCTGGCCACATATAGAGATGGTTGAGGGTGCTATAGTTATGGCTAACAAAATAGAGTTTTAGTATCAAGCCATAGCAAGATGCATGCTTTAAGATCCGAAGATCCCAGTCCCCACTGCCAATAACCCTTGTTTTGGGCCATGGTTTATTTTCCATATGTTTCTGAAGTAAGTCAATACAGTCATCTTACTTCTACTAATGTTTTTTTTTTCCTGATGTCTCTTTGATTATATCATGTTAGGCCCTACTAAAATAATTCAGAAACTTTGCTTTAGTTCAGGAGTTTGTGCCAAGGAGGAATGCTGGTTTTTGTTTTTGTTTTTTTTTTGGGGGGGGAATGGGGGATTGTTTTGTTGCTGTTATTGTTGTTTTTCTTGTTTTCTTGTTCTGTGGTGTTTGTCTTGAATATATGGGTAAAATATTGCAGAAAACTAAATAAATTTTTTACACTGTGTACTGCGGGAAGAAATATCCAGTAACTTTCACAGTGGCAGAATTGTAGTGGATGCATCTGTTAGTACGGAAGTTAGCATTTCATTACATTAGTCCTAAATTAACATTTTTGAGGAAACAATTGGTATTTGGGGAGTGTGCACCAGAGGAATTAAACAGAGTACCATTTCTTCCTCTACCTGCAGAAGGGAAGAATGTGCTGCAACTGTTTAAGGGTTACACCAAAATGTTCCCTCCCCCACAGGCACTGAAAGAGACTTACACCTTAGAGGGGTGCCTGAAGCACAGGGCCTCTCAGTATTCTTGGCTGTGCTAAGCCCAGCCTAGCCCCATGTATTTATAATTTCACTGCTTGCTTCTACAGAAGTGCTATGTGGCATTTCAATTCTGGCATTGATTTTCAGTGGCAATCAGTGATGCAGCATGCACAATTGCAGGAATGTTTTCTATTAAGCAGTCTTGGTGACCGGCACTCCATGCTGAAACTCTGAGGTCTGGGTGCAAGCAAGTCTATACCATACTTGTATTCTAAAGCTCCTGGAGAAACATCAAACTGGTCGCTCCCAAAATCTGCCTTCTTTTCTTTTCCCCAGTTCTGCTTATTCATACTACAATGGCTACTTAGCTGAATTAGATGGGGAAAGGCCACAGTGGTCTCCACACTCAGAGTTTTTGTAGTTAAGGTTATTAAAACTGCCAAGGACTCAATGCTGCTGTTAGAAGTTACCAAATTTTTGTCTCTGTGACAGCCTGAGCCTTGAACAAAGGTCTGGGAGTCACCACGACAGCTGCCACATCCAGGTCAATACCCAAAAGCTGTTGAAACCTGTGGGTTTTACTAACTACTAGACCAAGACACCAGACACGAGTGTTCTGAGTGGAGGATTGCCCAGCTCCATTGATTGGTCCAGCCACACTGTTTCAGCAAGAAAGAGGCAAACAGGACATCTGTTCGAGCAGCATGTTCGTGTTGTGTTGTGGTTGTTGCCTGCACACAACACTTTTCCTGCTATGTTCTCACTGGTCTTGATTCTTGCCTTTCCTCATGCCCTTACACCTCACCTCCAAGCCTTAGTGCCCAGCCCTGACACTGGAGTCCCTGGTCTCTGAGCCTGGCTCTGGCATTTGGCAGCTGACCTTGACTCTGACACTCACTTTAGATTCCCGGTTCTGCGGCTGGCCTGACTCCTGACTCTTATAACTGGCAATTAAGTCTGATGCTATGTCTTGGCTGTGTTCCCCAGCTAGGACACCTGTTTTACTCACTAGACCTGACTCCTTACATCCCAGTCTCTCATAAATGATCGTTGGGTGTTTTTGAAAACTTATTTCAAGATGTGGGAATAAGAACAGGCCTTTCATTTGGAGTTTTTGATCAAAATCATTGTCACAATGATCTTTTTATTAAAGAGTTTGTTTTCAGTAAGAATGTGTCTTCCTGTAAATGAAAATACTACTTCTGTAAGTTTTTGTTTTGACAATCGCTGTTTTGTTCAGGTTTTGCCCTACCCCAAATCTCTGAGGGATTACATTCACAAAGGTAGTGTCATTGAACTTTCCTGAATGAGACTTCCCTGGGCCTTAGTAGCATAAGCACATCTATTTGGCCATGCTTCCTCCCCATGCAGTATTGTCTCCTTCTGAGGGTCTCCTAGCTAGCTTCGGTGTCTGCCTTGTGAAAAGATATTGACTGTGTTTTGCACCTCAGCTGTTCATTCTGGACCAACTCTTCACCATGGAATCCAGGTCTGAATATAGCTCATACTATTAAGAAGTTTTTATGACTGCAGACCAAGTATGGGTGTCCTTTTTCTAAAATGAAGTCCATTTTTTTGTGATATTATTAGTATTTAGAGGACAAATCCAACTTTTAGCTTGTGTAAAATCAATAGTAGTTCATGGTGCTTTGCACCATGTGCTGGATGTAGGTAATAGAAAGATGCTAAAATTACCATGATTATCTTTCTTCTGACTTTTATTCATAATTATTTTAAAATAATAACAAGATTTCCACTTCCAGTCTTGGTATGTATATGGATACAGTAAATTGTTTACCTGAGATACAATAAATCCTGGTAAAGAAACTCTCTACAGGCTAGAAGAGAAGAGCTTGTCTATTATTAGAGCTGGGATTAGAAATATGTTTGAGAGCAGCAGAGGGTTCTACCAAGTCACAAACAATTATGAATTCTGGGAATCAAATGGCTGCAAAAGCAGGAAGAGAGTTTGTCTCTGCAATGTTTGTTCGGAATATAATCACTATACCACACATACACCTATTTGATCTGGGCACTTCTTTCTTGGTTTGAGGAGAGAAAGGAAAAAAGAAAGAGGGATTACAAAAAGAGGAATTGCTTTAAATACCCCATTAGGAAAGCAATTAAGATGGTGGGCCAATTTCATATTTGGTATAAGTAAGTGAAATTCCTCTTAAAGGGCAGGGGAGTTATGCCTGCTTTTGATGTGTCTAAATTTTGGTCTTTGATTTAAAATACTATAATTCAGAGTGTGATCACTCTCTAAATAAGTCTGTGTTCTAGATTTAATAAACCAACATTTTACAAAATCACCTAAATTATTTGGCTGCCTCTTCTGCCTCACATTCATTATATTTACACTCTACCCTTCCCATGTCAGTCTTGTACATAGAGTGGACCAGTCTCTTCCATTCCTCTCTATTGCTTTCTGCTTCCATCTTCTTGATAGCTGTTCTGCCCTCCCTGATAAGGGTTCTTCAGATTTCTCTTGGGTGCCCTCATTTTTTTTTTTTTACTCCCATTATTTTCCACTTAATGGCATCACATGGGAATCTGGCATTACATGTTACAAATATGTCCCAGTCAGCATTCTGATTCTGATTGTGATAAGCTGCTACTTAATGAAATCTAAGATCTTAGAAGAGGAAGTCTTTCCGTCCAAAGCCTAGAATCTTTCACGGTCAGTAATTTTGAAGGCATCTCTCTAGTGTGTTGGTAGATTTCCAGCCTTTGCAACTGTAAATTAACACTGAGGTTATGCTTGGATTGAAAATTCTCTTTTTGGTCTGTTGGTATATATTTTTGATTTCCATGTAGGGTTAAATTTACTGAATGCTTGCTTAGTATGGTGTATCTCACTTAGATGAACTGTCCTACTTTCTTGACAAGTTTGTCTTCTAAGGTGATATTATTGCTTGACCTCTATGTTTCAAGGACGTGTGTGTGTGTGTGTGTGTGTGTGTGTGTGTGTAAGCTTTTCAAAGGCCAATATCATCAGCAAAGTCTAGATCTTCGAGATGTTTTCCACTTACTTCATGCTCTAACAGCAATTGTATTGCTAATATACTTCTTAAGTACCCAGTCTTTGGCAATGTCCAAAACCCAAAGAAACAGAATGCGTCCCTGTTTCATGCCAGTGTCTTCAGTAAAACACCTTGTATTGTTGTTCATTCTTACAGCACTTTTCATACCTCTGTACATGAGATTAATAATGTTGACAGTTTTACATGGGATTCCATAGGAATATTCCACACTGCCAAATGTAATGACTAAAATTTAGAGGTTGATTAAACGACTGCCATTCCATTTTTTTCTATGTTGTTTCTTATTGTTACTTAATGATTTCTTGGGCCTTGAATTGTGGTTGTTCTTCTCTAAATGTTGCATCTTTAATCCTGTGTTATATCACACTACAGAAAGCTTTTCTTAGAACAGTGAATAGTGTTAATCCTGTCCAGTTGTTAGTCTGTGAGACCACTCTTTTGACATATTCTGAGAATAATTCCATGTTCTCCCCTGGCCAGGGAGGAAGTCTCTTTCGCAGACTTCATTAAATAATCCTGTTAAGCTGTTGGAATCAACTGCTTTTGGCATTTCTGGTGTGAGATGGTCTCCTGCTGCTTTTGTTGGTTCTCAGCCTCTTGATCACAGCCTGTACTTCTGACATCTGCAAAGACAGTGGTCTCTGCTGGCATCTGCTGCTTCATAAGCCCTTGAATCTTAGACAGATGACCTGTGCCTCAAGCTGATGTTTTTGTGAATGTTTTGTGTTTGGCCATGTGGTAAATTCCATGTTTCTTTAAATATGTTTTTTGAACGAAAAGGATGCACAAAACAGCTAGTTGGACATAAGCACAATTCAACAAATCCTTCGCCATTGTTGTTGGTGTTTCCTTATCCATGCTTTCCCATTGCTCTTTCCATTCCTTGGTTGTCACATCCTACTTCAGTTTTAAAATTGCCTATTGCAAGAACTAGTCATGTTGTTGTATTCTGTCAAGCACACTCAGCTTTATCTTTAAAACAAACAAGGAGTCTCCTGGCACTTTTAAAGATTAACGAGTTCTTTTTTTTTTTTTTTTTTTTCATTTTACTCATTAAAAGTGCCACTGGAATCCTTGGTTGCTTTTTTTGTTGTTGTTTGTTTTTTGGTTGGTTGTTTGTTTGTTTTTTGTTTGTTTTTGTTTTGTTTTGTTTTGTTTGTTTTGTTTTTTGCTAAAATAGACTAACACAGCTACCTCTGTGGAACTTTATCTTTGTTGCTAAGGTCCTTTGTAGGAGCATAGCACTGTGTGATTTGACATATTTAGGAACCTGATTTGGAATCTCTCATATGATATATTGGTTGATAGCCTCCCAGATTATGAGTGATTCTTGCATGGTGTTCCCTTCTGAGTGTGTTTTTTGTCATTACAAGAGCTATTTATCCACACCTCTCAATCAGCTCTCATGGTACCCAGAATTTCCAGTCTATAGGTGTCCACCCCCCCATGATCTTCATTTGAAATATTGTTCTCACATCAGACGTATCAAGGTTCTGGCTCTTACCAGGACCATTTATGCACCCTGGAGGATTAGAAGCTTTTTTTTTTTTTTACAAGTTCCAGAGGTGCAACCATGTCAGTCTAGTCCAATAAAACATAGAAAGAGTCCTGTGACACTTAAAGACTAACAAATTTATTTATTGCATGAGCTTTTGTGGGAGAAAATCCCGCTTCATCAGATGCTTTGAACATGGAGGAACTTACAGAATGGGAGGAAATAAATGCAGAGAATTGTAAGTCATGGGAAAAGGTCACACTGTAGCATGAAATCAAAACAGGAATTATAGCCTAGTTCCGTTTCTACCACCATTGAGCTTAGTGTGGTGTTTATTTTTTAATAAAACTAGGTGGTTAGACTTGAGCTTAACACTCTCTTCTTTATCCAGGCTTGGAAATGGCTGTCACATTAAGGTGCAAAAGAAAGGGCTTACATCCCCATGGAGCCCTAAAATTCTATTTTCAATGCAGAAGAGGGAGTGTTTGCTTATTTTGTAAAACAGGAACTTGGTGTTAGTCAGTGGAGTTCACTCTGGAGGGCAAGAAGTCCTCTTTAAATCAAGTAGGACTGTAAGAATTCAGAAGTATCTATAGCATAACTGTATGGTTTAAGAAGTGGCAAATTGCTTTTGTGGGTGATGTGCCCATTGGTATGACATTTTAAATGTTGTAACAGATAGTGCTGAACCTCAATTTATTCTATCTCCTATGGATGGAAAATTTATTACTCTACTCTTTAATTATGCTTCTTATGAGGCAGGGATATGATGAGCAGTGGGTGGAAGGATATGTCACTGGATATACCCAGTGGCTTTTTCATTAATAGGTCATGTAAAGCAAACCTGATTTTGTTCTCTGAAACCACAAATATGTTAGATATATCTAAAATGCAGAAACTTGAAGGTGAAGGGGTTATGAGCATTCTGAAGGACAGGTTTAAAATTAAAGATGACCCTGACAAATTGGCTAATTGGTATGAAATGCGATAAAGACAAGTATCAAGTACTACAGCTAGGCAGGAAAAATCAAATGCACAACTACAAAATGAAGAATAACAGGATGACAGGTACTTCTGCTGCTGAAAAGGTTCAGGGAGCTAGAGGACCACAAAGTGAGTATAGTATCCATTGTGCTGCACTTGTAAAAATGGCTAATGTGATTTGAATTTATATTACCAGGGGTATCTTATGAAAGGTGCTGGTGGTAATGATCCTGCTTTACTTGATACTGAGACCTAATCCACAGTACTTTGTTCTGGGTGCCACACTTTAAGAGATGTGATCAAATTTGAGAGAGTCCAGGGGAAAACGGCTAACACAAATGTTCTAAAGAACCTGACCAGTGAGAGAGATTTTTAAAAAATGTATGTTTGTTAGCTAGTGCCTGTCTTTACTGACAGTGGAGAATTCACCACCATCAAATTAATCTCCCTGATAAATTGATTGGGTCTGCGAAGACCCACTCAGCCGATCAAGAAGCACCTGCAGAAAGAATAGCGCTAACTCAAAGGAAGAGAGTTTCCCTCCAGCAGGTTGCTGAAAACAGTTTGGTAAATAGAAGATTAGTAATCAGAGGGAGATATGCAAGGTATTTTAAGTACCTTGCATATCTTGCTTCAGTCTTTGCCAAATCACACAGTGGTTTAGACCAGCCTTTGGGGGGGAGGGGTGGCCTAACAGACAACTGATAAATTCTCACTTTATTATGTTGATAGTTCAAAGAGGGTGGTGAGAAGTTTGTTGTCCGTGTCCACTGAAGACACGACAAAAAGTATTTTCTTAATATTCATCAAACAAGATTTAGAAAGATTTTCCTAATATCTAACCTGACTATAAGGATGGTTTAGTTTCTGGAATAGCTTCCAAGGGAGACTGTGGAATCCCTGTCATTGGAGGTTTTTAAAATGGATTTGGAGATGCCAAGCATGTCAGGGATGGTCTAAGTATCCTGTGTCTTGCCTGTTGAGCCCCCTCTAGCCCAGAAGTGGGCAAACTATGACTCACAAACTGTATACAAGCTATCAGAGTCATTCACCAGGCCCTATAGCAGGGCTAGCCAGAGTATGTCCATCATTCCCTCCTCCCAGCCTTGCACTTTCCCTCCACCCCTCTTCTACCATGTGGGTTCAGCAGCAGCTGCTCCCCCCTCTCAGTCTTACCCATTTCCCTACCCCTATCTCATTTGTAGGCCAAGTACCAGCCTCCTGCCAGAAATGCAGCGGCCATTTGTGCCCCCCACCCCGCCACCCTTTCTCCATAGGCAGGCCTAGTGGCAGTGCCCTGGCCAAAACACAGCAACCACTCCTCCCCCCACAAACATATGGGCCCAGTGGCACACTGGCTAAGCACAGTCTTCATTTTCCCTCCAAGCCCCACCCCTCTCAATCCGCATATGGCCTGCCATACTGTGAATGTGGCCATCAAACCAAAAAGGTTGCCTACCTCTGCTATAAATCTTCAGTTCTAGGATGCTATGTTAGAGCTATTTATTCTTCTGTAAGGAATTTAACTTAGTATCAAATGGCATGCTGATTTTAAAAAAAGAGAAAAAGAAAAACTGACCGTTATACATAATCAACATGGCACATAGTGAGTGCATTAAAAACTGTCTAAATGATAAATATTTCTCATTGTTGATAGCTACATTCTCATTAACAAAGTGGTGGGAGGTTAGTGGAGACTTTGGGGTATCAATTGATTGCTAACATGTATAAACTTGGGGCTGAGACCTCAAGGGTATGTTCACACACACTTCTTATTTCGTAACAACAGAGGTTGTTTCGAAATAAGAAATGCCATGTTCACACGACGTACCGTTGTTTCGAAACAACCGGTTCTGTTGTTTTGAACCAACAGCGGTGTTTTGAAACAACTTAAACCCCATTCCCGTTCGAAACAACATTGTTTCGAAAGGAGTTGTTTCGAAACAACCCCGTTGGGACATGTTGTTTCGGAACAAAGTGTTCCGAAACAACATTTGACCCTCAGCACTCTGGCCAGGGAACCCCCAGCATCCTGGCCAGGGTGCTGAGGGCTGTCCCTCAGCCCCAGAAAGGGGGCTGCAGCCCCCGGTTGGGGGGGTGAGCCACTGCAGGGCAGCTCAAGCCGGTTCAAGCCCGCCTCCTGGGCTGCCCCCAAACCCCACTGCGGGGTTGGGGTGCCCAGCTCAGCCCGCCTTCCGGGCTGCCCCCAGACATCGCCACGGTGGGGTTTGGGGGCAGCCCCAGTGGGAGGCTGAGTCGCCCTGCAGCGGCTTAGCCCCCTCCCCCCCCGCTGGGGGCTGCAGCCCCCTGAAGCAGGTAACAAAATAGCAAGCCCACAGTGTGGATGTGCTGTTTCGTTTCCCGCTTTTGTGTTATTTCGAGGACAATGTTTTTTTTTATTTTGAAAAAACTTGTTTCGAAATAACGTGTTATTTCAAAACAGCTTGTTTCGAAACGTCTTGTTTCAAAACAAGCCCTCTGTGTGTGAACATAGCCCAAGAGAAATTATAAAAGCACAGCTGATCAATTTTACAGGTGATTCAGATTTATGGAGAGGTAAATAATGACAAAGACAAGTCACTTGTACAGAATTATTTGGTCATTTGGTAAACTGAATGGAATTAAATATGCAACTAATAAAATCTAATCTAATGAAAAGACTTGCATCTAGAAACAAAGAGCGTAGGCCATGAAGAGCGCTATCCTGGAAAACAGTGATCCTGAAAGGACATGGGGTGATGGTTGGTAACCAACTTAACATGAGTTCCCAACTCAATGTTGTAGCTAAAAAGGCCAAATGTCGTCCTTGGCTAGATTAACAAAAGGATATTGAGAGAAAGCAGGGAAAAGAATTGGTATTAGCTTCACACATGGCCCTCGTGCAATCATTAGTGGAATATTGCTTCCTCTTTTGATGCCTACACATTTAAAAGGATGTTGAAGATCAGAGAGAGTTCAGAAAATAGCAAGAATTATTTGAAATCTGGAAAACATACCTTATAGCTTGAGATGCAGAGGTTGTCTACATAGTGAGTTAATGATTTCTACAAGGGTATGCTTTCTGAAGTGTAGTACGATGCCATGCATTAATTGGGCCATGTGCATTAAAAGTTCCCTGGCACATTTTAACTTTAAAGCACACAATGGAGCCATTAGTCTGCACCAGCAGGGTCTATGCAGACTCTAAGAAATGTGCAACATATATCTTCACTTAAGAAGTCACACCTTCTGTAGAGCTTATCACCTCTCCTCCTCACCTGCCACATGTAAACAAAGCCTTACACAGCTCATCTATATAGCTGACCAAAGGGACAGTATGATCATACAGCACCAGTAGAGAGCAAAGCTCACAGGTATATCAGTGCTATTTAATTTACCAAAACAAACAAGGAGTCCTGTGATGCTTAAGGTATGTCCATACACAGGTTTTAAATCAAAATAATGCTGGTTATTTCAATTTAAACAAGTTTTGGTCCACATGACGTTTTCTTCTTTCAAAATGACAAGTTCTATCATTTTGAAATGAGGAAAGTTAGATCAATTCAATAAAACCTCGTTTACAATTGAAATTATGCTGAGATCACAACCATTATATCGAAATAACATAGTGTGGACATGTTATTTTGATTTAACGGTTGTTTCAATTTAACACTTTTGCCCTTCTCCTTCCCAGGGTGCCTTCCTCTATTCTATTCTGGGCTGAGATTTGGCCCTTCTAGGAGGCCACCTTGCCACACCTCCTATGGTGCCCCCCTCCCAAATCGAACTAGCAAGTCCTGCTCCTGGACATGCTAGTTCGATTTGACTTTCTAGTGTGGACCTGTTAAATCAATTTAGCTTAAATCAATTTAATGATCTTTATAGTCATTTTACTAAATTGATTTAAGTTAAATCAATTTAACTACCTGTGTGTGGACATAGCTTTAAAGACCAACAAATATATTTATTACATGAGATTTTTGGGGGAGAAAATCCATCAAAGTTATCAAACAAAGGCAAAGTGAAATTCAGTGGCTACAGGTTGCAACTAGACAACTTCACACTGAAAAAAAAATTAAAAAATAGTAATTGATCTTTTGAAATACTTTATCCAGCTGGCAATGAATTTTCTGTCACTTCAGGCCTTTAAGATTGGATGTCTCTGAGATCAACCTGAAGGTTGTGTGGTTTGGCTTCAGGGAGAAATTACTGGCTGAATTTCTATTGCTAGTGTTATGCAGTCTGGGCGATCATAAAAGTCCCTTTTGGGGTTTAAAAGTCCACACAGTGACTTGCCCAAAATCATAGTTTGTGTTGCATCCATACGTAAAGAGAATTTAGATTCACAAACTTTAAGTAATTTTTGTAAATTCATAATTTATAAGGAGTTCTGTACTCCAGGGAGATTGGCATTTTTGCATCTTTGTTGTCATAGTGTCTAAACTTTAGATCCTTTGGTTACAAGCCCCATAGAAAAACCTAATCCTTGCAGAGAAGTGCTCCAAAGAATATTAAAAAAACTACTACTCAGTGCCTCTACTATGTTTGTTTATTACTCTACATTGTATAGCTGATTTTATAGCATCTGTGTTCATTTATTCTCACTTGTTGAAACAAACTTGTTGGTGGGTTAACTTGTTTCAGAAAAGTCTCTTCTACCAATAAAAAAAAAAAAAAGAGAAATTGGGAGTTTGTTTATTTATTTATTTACTTAATCAGGATTTAAGTTGAATTACTAGTTAATATCCTATGGTTTTCCAACAGAAATAATGAGGACTGTGTCTACACTTACAATGTTATTTCAAATTAAATTACTTCAAACTAATTAAATCAAACCAATAATGCTAAATGTGAAGTAAATTCATTCAAAGTAGCATGGCCACACTAGAAACCCAAATCAAACTACCATGTCCATGGAAAGGACTTGTTTGGTTGATTTAGGAAGGGGGCACCACGGAAAGCGTGGCAACATGGCCCCCGAGAAGGGCCATTGTCCCACCGAATCTCTTGCCTGGCTCTATCCACACTGAGCCAGGCAGCAGGGAAAAGCATCCGCCAGCTGGATCTAGCACGCTGAGCTGGGCAGCGGGGAAAAAACATCCTCCTGCCTGGCTCTCGCAGTGCCGGCCAGGTGGGAGAAAAGGCATCGCCCCATCCAGCTCTGGCAGTGCTCAGCTGGGTGGAGGAGAAGACCACTGCTAGAGCTTGTCAGGGCGATGCCTTCTGCCCTGCCCAGCCACCACTGCCGGAGACAGGCATGGGTGGTGCCAGAGCCAGGTGGGGGATGCTTTCCCTGCTGCCCGGCTTAGCACATGGGGCTCTAGTCAGGCACAGGAGGTCCCTTCCCCGCACCTGGCCAGGCAGCCAGAGCTGGGTGTGGGGGTTCCTTCCCTGCTGCCTGGCTGGGCGCACAGGGCTACAGCCAGGCGTGGGGTGTCTTCACCACCATCCGGCCAACACAGCCAGAGCACACACCCCTGGCCCTGGCTGCAAACAGTGGGCAAGGCACCCTCCCACCTGGCCAGGGGATTTGAGTTGGATCAGGCCTCAGGCTGGATTGGAGCCAGGGCTTTGGCAAGAAGAAGGAAGTCAAACCGTGTTAATTCAAACTAATGGTTAGTTCGAATTAACACAGATCCTTTGGATTAATTCAAACTAATAAATTTGAATTATCCCTTACTTTGAAGTTCAGGGAAATTTATAACTTCAAAGTAAACTTTCATTACTTCTAAGTAAGGGCTTCCTTACTTCAAAGTAATGAATGTCAGTGTGGCCATGCATTAATTTAGTTTGAATTCGTCCTCATTAATTTGAACTAAATTACAAGTGTAGACACAGTTGATGAGAAACAAATAGTAGGATGGTCCAAACAAAATTAACTTGTGATGGTTTGCCTGGGTTTTTTTTCGTTTTATAAGTCCAGTAAGCAGGGAAGGATCCACCAGAAACCAACATTGCCACATTAACATAGACAGTTTTCAAATTTTTTTCATTACAATGAATCAAAATTACTTTCTCAGTACCAATAAAATTAACTTGAATTATCCTACAGCTGTAGCTGAGTTAAATGTATTTTGGGGCTGTCTAGGCAGCTATCACCATAGTATCAAAACTAAAAATCCGTAGTGAGAACTTATAAGGCTTATTTTTCTCATTGACAAGATTTGCATTCACTTCAGTGGGTGCTGGATCAGTGAATGTCATGATTCTTCTGATCTTTTCCTGTCCTAGAAGTTGCAGATTTCCTTGGAGAAAATCTAGATGGTTTCTCAGCACTTCTTGTTTTCTTCTCTTCTCTGTAATATTTTCTGAGAAGATCTCTCAGCATAGTGTAACAAGGGAAATACCATGAAGAAAATTAGTGAAGGCAATATCATTAATAGTTCTTAGAACAACATCCTCTGATTTGAGTTCCCATAATCTGGAGTTTATGTTCGGGTAAATAAGGACTCCAGTGTTTTGGTTTGTAATGGGTTTAAGGTCTCCCAACACAGGAAAGAACCACCATATAATGGAGTGGAGAAGCATGAGAAGTTCTCCCTAGACTGATTATGTATTAAAAGTTCCCTATACAGCAAGTTCTGTGATTGTATAATGAAAAGTTTTATGTCAAAGTGGCAAAAATATAAAGCACTTTAGCAATCAATTACTACCTCACAGTCTCCTGTAGTTGTTGGCCATCCACTGTGGTGTTTTCAGATTAGTGGAGACACAGGACAAGTGAAAGTAATCTCTATTTTTGCAGGGCAAAAGAGAAACTCCTCCTGACTCATGGGCCCCACTCAGTAATACCCTGGATATGACAGAATGTGCATTGACTGTCAAGTTGACTCAGAAGGTGTGGGGATTCAACTGTCAGTTATCTTCTGCAGCTCGGATAGGGTCCTGGGCAAGAGATAGTGGACTGGAGAGACCTTAGAAAAACAAAGTTCCAAAGCAATTGCTCTGTTCCACATATTTTCACCTGTGGATCTTAGCTTCCAACACTGTGGTCCCATTATAGCTTTAGCACTGAACAGATGGCATCCACCACTCTGTTCTGTGTGGGAGAGGGCAAATTCCAATTCTGCCTCTTCGCTTCCTTCCAGTTGGGAACAGAAGAGAATGGAGCTAGGGGGTAAATTTAGCCTTTGCAAATGTAGTTGCTACTTAAATGGCACCTTCTCTTGAATGTGGATATTAACTTTTAAGCAAAGATCTGTGCAAAACCCATAATACCCATGTCTCAGTTTATCTCCCAGTAAAATGGGCATATTGCTTAGCTGTCCTTCCATTCCAAGGTTTTGGCACAGTGTTCTCATTATGATTTCTTATTGGTAGTCATAGGGCTTGTCTACACAGTATGGTAATGTCCTGTTAGGGGATGTGAGTTCTAAAGTACCTGAATGTATCAAGCATAGCTATTGCTGTTACACAATCACTTCAGTTGAATCAAAGCATGGGGCCGGTTTATTTAAAAAGTAAAACAAGTTTATTCAGGCAAAAAGAAAGGTTTCATGTGATCTCAGTTATACCTTTCTAACTATATTTCCATTGAATGTAGTTAGAAAGGGTTACAAGCTATAGAAAGTCAAAATATGCCTTGAAGACTAAAACTTCATTTCAGCAAGTTACAATCTTTGCCTCAATAGGTTTGTTACCAAAACTTAGCACAAAGACGTCAACCCTCTTGCCTGAAGGACCCAACATTCTGGGAGATTCAAGTGCCTGAAGGTCTTGAAATCACAAGTAATAGACAGCTATGGCATTCCCTCTCCCTTCTTTTTATAGTTCAGTAAACCTTTGAAATATACTTTTTCAAACGTAAGACCAAATATTTGTTTCTACACCCCAGCTGGGGTGTAGATGTCATCCTGTCTTCTTGCTTGTTGTTAACCTATATACAAATTTATCTTCATTATCTCTGCCTGACAGTCAGATTGGTCAGATGAGCAAATATACTATTCTTCATCTAGTCAGACTGGGTTTATGTATTGCTTGCCAAATGCACTTAGACATATTTCTAGCATAGATATATAATTTTGTACACACTCTCTAAGTGCCTCACACACCAGTATGTTATCAGTCTGTATATGATACAGAATATGACGAGTCATAAGCATGTAAGTCACAATAAGCATGTAAGGGCTGACAAGAGTTATTGATACTGAGTAGTGAAACATCAATTGACCTCTCTGTGTCACACCATGGTCTCAGCACTAGCTTAAAAATCAAAGCTCTGAAATATTTTCTTTCATGAAAATTTGGTGAGATTCTTCAGTGTAACACGTTTCTGGTCCATTCCTACGGACTTCAGTGGGAGTGTGGCTTTCATATGATGGTGGTCCCAAAACACAGCTGTCTCTTAAGACACAGCTCACACTGTGGAAGCACAAGGATTGCTGTTACAGTATGCAGTTACAGAGGGCTAGCTGTGTTAGCTACTCCAGAAAAAACAAAACAAGCGAAGAGTTCTGTGGCATGCTTAAAGACTAAAAAATAAAATGTACCACAGAACTCCTTTGTTTTAGTAAGCATCTGGAAAGGCTTGCAGCCTTAGACTGTGTACTGCAGCCACACCTATACCATTTACTCCAACACTGATATCCCATTCCATCACTTCCAAAAGTAAATTGTACCATCCTTTATGTGAAGTGTTAAGACTCCTCTCTGGACTCATATTGCCAAAGGTTAAATTATATTAATACTGGAGTTTGCAACTGCATAGTATGCTATATAATCCTAAGGATATACTTTAATGGTCCTCATAGTTCCCTGAATACTTCCACTGTGCTATAGACACAAAAAGCTTTCTGCTGGGAAACTGGTTTTTAATGTGAGTAATTGACAATACCTCAAGAGGTGGGGAGAGAGAGAGGATGCACAATGCATTCAGATTAAATGTGTACACCCTGGGGTATAGTCTACAATGGAGGGGGTTTTATGGTGTATGTTGAAAAATAAACTTTTTTCTTAAGGAATTTTAGGAATATTATAGAAATATAGTCCCTTAGCATCTGGGTATGTGACAGGATTTAAAAAGAAAGCAACATCTTATACTGTATACTCCACAGTACAGGGAGAAAAAGCATCCTCCCTGCTTGAAACATCCTATTCCTAGTTATCGTAGTAACATGAAAACTTCCCATGGATATGGATAGAGGTTTTTCCAATAATACTAGGGGATTTCTATTGGGAAGTTTTTGTAAAAGCAGACTAAAGCACCTGAGGTGTCAATTGAAAATAAAAGCTGCTAATTCCAATAGTCTTGAGGTACTCTTAGATGTGATGGATTAGCAATTTTCTTCATCAACTCATTGCTGAACCAATCACAAGTGATGCAATTTTAGACTTGGTTTTGATAAGCAGCAGGGCCTTCATAGAATCACTGTTTGTAGGATGTGAAGAGATTCTAGCTAATCTAGCTATGACCCAAAAACTAATTTATGATACAGAATATGATAGGTACTTTTTACTTGTTTTTCCAGTAAGGGTGGCAATAGGGAATGTGGGCATGAAGGCAGGTCCAGGATGGTTGATAGAATGAGTGCATAGATGATGGAAGAAAAATGTACAGTTTAATGCACTCAGAGTGTTGGTACCAGTTGATTTCTATCCTGGAAGACTGAAGAACTGGCAGAGGAGACTGCTAGTCTTTTTTATAATAAATACATTTATTTGGTGGTAGTACTTCATGCCTGAAGAATAGCTAACATAACACCTAGGCTATGTTCACACACAGGGGGTTATTTCGATACAAATTGTTTCGATACAAGTCGTATCAAAATAATGCCTTGTTTTGAAATAAGTTAATTCGAATTAACAGTTTGTTAATTCGAATTAAGGAAAAAAGCAGGAATCGAAATAGCAAGTTCAGATAACAGTTATTTCAAAACAAGTCACCGTTGTTTCAAAACAACATGTTCAGACGGCATTGTTTCAAAACAATCTTTCGAAACAATGTTGTTTCATCCCGACATGGGGTTTAAGTTGTTTCAAAACAATGCCGTTGTTTCGAAACAATGGTGCGTTGTGTGAACATGGCCTTTCTTATTTTGAAACAACCTCTGTTGTTTCGAAATAAGACTGCTGTGTGAACACAGCCCTATATTTTAAAAGTGGAGCATAAAGTGATTCAGTCAGTTACAGATCTCAGAGTCTGATTTCAGTCCTTTCTAAGGTGTAAGAGCAAATTCTGAGGGAAAGAATAATTCAGTTCATGACAATAAATGGAAATGAGTATGTGCTGTAATGTGGGCTACTAAAGCTAAATCATGCTACATTAACCTGATTTCTCCCTTTGAGAAATACTTTCTTTCTCCCCCATAGATAAGGAAAATACAGTAGATCTAATATAATTGGACTCCAGTAAGGCATTTGGCATGATACCAGATGGGAGATGGTTAGTTAAATTAGAGAAGATGGTGATTAGCACAAGGTTTGTAAAGTAGACAGGAAATTGGTTAAAGGGGAGAAGTCAACAGGTTGCACTGAAAGGAGAACTGCTTTACTAGAAGAAGATTATTGGTGGAATTCCTCAATAACAGATCTTGAGACCAATCTTATTACTAAAAATACTGAATGACCTGAAAAATGAAATAGGTGAATGCTAATAAAATGTGCTGATAATTCAAAGCTGGAAGGCATCATCAATACAGAGGATGACTGGAATATTATTGAGGAAGATCTGGATGACCTTGAAGACTGGATTGACAGAAGTGGGGTGGCATTCAATAGTATAAAGTGCAAAGAGATGTAATTAATTTAATAATAACTTTCTTCTACAGTCTGGCATTGCATCATTTGAAAGCAATGGAGGAGTTGACAGACCTGAGTGTGTGAGTGGATCGCTAGATGACTGAGCCAGCAGTATGAAGCAGCCACAAAACAGGCAACTGACATCCTAGGATGTATCAGGCAAGACATTTCTGACAGAGATAAAAAAGCATTAATGCCATTGTACAAAGGACTTGTAAAACATCATTAGAAATACTGTGTGCAACTCTGACCATGATGTTTAAGAAAGAGTCGGTCACACTGGAACAAATGCAAAGAGGAATTGATAGGGTGACCAAGGGTCGGGCTGGGTAAATGCCAGGAAGAGTGAGTGCTATTTAAGAGGAAGGACAATATTAGCAAAGTCAAATAGGTACAAACTGGCCATGAACAAATCCAGGCTTGAAGTTAGATTTCTAACCATCGTGGGGGAGAGGTTCTGGAACAGCCTCCTAATAGGCTTAAATAGCTTTTCAACAGAGCTGAATACATTTTGGAATGGGATTGCATAACAGCATTGCTTGTGAAGAAAGAGAGGGGAAGACATCAGCAGCCTTCAAATTTATATCGTATGTTCTAAAGTCTCATGTTTCAGGACTTCATTTGGGCACTTCCAGAGGCTGTGAAGGAATTCCCCTTGCCTTCCCAATATATTCTGGAGATTTTGGGGGTCTCCTCCCTCTGAAACACAAGAAGAAGCTCATGGCTGGAGACGAGGCACAGGACTGTGTGGGCCAGTGCTGTCTGATGCCACTGAAAAGTCTTTTTTTCATCTGCTTGTCTGGCAGGTCGCTGCTTACATATTCAGCGTCTAACCTAGTGGTTCCCAACCTTTTTTGCAGCAGTACCCCATTCCGGTGAAACAGTTTTTCTACTACCCCCCCTTTGAAAAGTTTTAACATTGAACATGAATTCTGATGCCCCCCACTTCCCCCTTAGCTTTTACCACCCCCTGGAACCCCATCCCCCCCCGGGGGCGGTACGTCCTCCATTGGGAAATGCTGATCTAACCATATGTCTGACCATATGTGGGGTAAGGAAGGAGTTCTGGTCATCAGTGACTTTGGGCAGTGTTTTGTTTTCTTCTGCAGCCTGGAGTGCAGAATCTCTTACCAGAATTACTGGAATTTCTCATTTAATCAATGCCCTGCTCATGCAGGGGCCATAAACATTCTTGCCCTTTGGTCCCACCCGTCTTCTGCATGTGGCACACACTAGATTAATTACTGGTGGGCTGTAATATTTTCATCTCATTTCAGTTGTTGGATTTAGTCTGCAGGTGCTACGTGTATGCAAGGAGTTGGACTGGATGATTTGGTGATCCCGTCTTGTCTTAACTTCTGTGTCGGGGTCTCAAACTCAAATCACTATGAGGGCTACATGAAGACTAGTAGAGGGCCATACATTGGCCTGAGGGCCGCACCACTGAAACCTTTTCATACAATATTGCAAATGTCGGTAACAATAGTGTTGTTGCAGGCCGCAGGAAATAACTTTAGGGGCTGCATGCGGCCCTTGGGTCACATGTTTGAGACCCCTGTTCTATATAGTGATCCATGACTATACATACTTGACCAACAGAAGATGCTCTTCTGTGTTCTTAACTCAGTAAACTCATGCTCTGAGGGAAGCAAATGTCATACTGCTTTAGCGACTGTGCTCTCAGCAAAAGATGGATGGGTGGATCCAGGCTCACCCACCCAATTTGGCTGTGATTTTCAGCAGGCAGAGCTCAGCTTATCACATCACTTGCCTGAAGCAGTAAGTTCAGGCAAACAATATGATGGGCCAAATGCTGATGATTCACCGCTGAACTTTTTCTACCTGGCAAGTCAGGAATCTTCAATGTTCAGCCAATTACACTGCTGCCTGATCTTTCCCCTTCTGGTCACATGACCATAAGCAGGGCATGACCCAGGCCCATCCGTGTTTGTCAAATGCCCTGCCAGAGAACCACTTCTGACTATGCCCCTGTTTGCACTTCTGCAAACTGGATGTACAATGCTATGATTCTGAGTGAGTCACATCTCATACCAACTTCATGGTCACCCTGGCAGATGTAAATGTTGACACAGAGTGAGCATAATGCACCGTTCAGTATATATTATGCATCCTTTTCTCTGTTTGATCCAGAGAGAACCTGAATCTGCTAGCAGCCTTTTCCTTTTACTCAAGCTGAAGAGACTCTTGCTTTTGGTTCCTGGGAGGCCCAGTTTAATCTCTGAAAATCATCATGCTATAGGGCTCAGAGGCAGAAGTACTATGGCATGCAAGTCTTCAGGGAACAAGACTAATACCATGTCTACATGGCAGCAGGAAGTCAATGTGGTACATTTTAAATTGGTTTTCACCTGCCAAATTCTGGATGTTGTAGTTGCATCATCACACCACATGCCTTGCATCTGGTTCTTGCATCCCCGCTAGTGATTGTGGGTCAACATTCAAAGCAGTGTAGCTATCTCAGTGCACCCAGACACAGAGGCTTGTGTGAAGAATGTCTTCCCCTCCATAATGTAATGTGCTTCCAGTAGCCTGATTCTTTATTATTTGGATATGGTTGCCAATAGATCTTATCAGGGAAATTGGGTTCTTGCCTAAATACGAATAAAGAAAAATTTAAGAAGGGACTCCCTTGGATACCCTACAGGAATTGTTACACAGAGATGCAAAAGGATTTTATAAAAACCTTTTATAGCAATCTTGGCCAAACTGTGGCTCGAGAGCCACATGCAGCTCTTGAATGAAAAAGTGCGGCTCCTGGAAAAAAAAAAGCCAGCAAGTCAATTTAGGAAAGCAGCCCCAGCCTAGGAGGTTTAAATCTTTTGCCCTGAGCATGCCTGGGGGGGAGCCCCAGCCTGTGCCTAGCCACCGGAGCAGCCAGGTAAGGGGACCCTGGGGAGGCAGATTGGCCCACGGGAGCCAGTATCAGGGCTTGAGGGTTCAGGAGGGGGGTTGGGGGCAATGGGGAGACGCAGCGTGGTTGGGACACCAGGGAGAAGCACAGCATGGTCAGGGATGCCGGAGAGAAGCAAAGCATGGTTGAGATTGCTTTCCATTTTTGGCACAATTTACTGCTTTGAAGAACTGCATTCCCCAATGAAATTTGTGAAATCAAAATACCATGCAAAACTTATAGATCAGCAACTGAGAGAGCTTTTGCACACTGCATTGACAAGTTCCCAGATTTTAGAAAACTCACCACTAGCCTGCAGTCTTCTACATGGAGTGACAGCTAAGTTTTTACTGGATAGGCTTAGTTTTCATGGTAAGCTTAAATAATTATTAGAATCTGACATTAGTAGGATCAATATTTGCCCTCTTTTTATGATAAAATTAAAGTGTGCAATGAATTTTAAACTTAGTACTTTTGGATTAGGTAAATGTATATGGTTATATGTATCAGTGCAGCTCTCAAAGGTTTAATAGTCAACTTGTGTGGCTCCTGAGTTCCATAGGTTTAGCCACCCCTGTTTTACAGCAACAGGCATAAATGATGATGAGCAAAATGAAAACTGAGGGAGAATTAAATGAACAAGAGAATAGCCCAATTACAATCAATTTCTATTCTGATACATGTGGGAAATAGTATGTGGTTTCTGTTTTAAACTGTAAGATTTATGTGTAATAAGATTTATATTAGATACCTCAGGTTAGTAAACTCACACTCATATCCAACAGTTTGGCTGAGAGAGATGTCCAGTATCTAGACTTGACAGGAGGAGTGGAGGGCTTGGCAATATTAAATAGCTATACCTAACATGCTTTTAAACTGTCAAAGAAAAAGTAAGTAGGTAGTGGAAGAGAGAAGTTGGGCTGTCACTGTTACTTGAGCTAAAAAGCTGAAGCTCAAAAGTAAAAGAGAGAGAGAGAGAGAGAGAGAGAGAGAGAGAGAGACCCCCAGCACCAATGTAAATCCTTTCATTCCCTGTGTAGCATGGGTCAATTGGATCCTCCTTCCATACCAAAATAGGGTTTCTTCACCCCACAATAATAGGGATACATCTGTTCTGTTGGTGAATGGGTTCGTGCATATCATTGACACAAGTCCTCCTTCCAGAATGTTCTATCCTCCTATTTTATTTTTTCTAGATATTTTTCATGGGCTTTGCAGTGTTCTTTTAGATATTTTGGGCCCAAACTACTGCAAGTCCCTTGTGGTTTTGCTGTTTGCTGACCTGCCTCAAACAGAGTTTATGATCAAAAGATAGCCTCCTGGTTCACTGGTCAATGAACAAACAAGTCTATCTGTGCCGATTTATCTTTTGCTAGCTTATAAACTCCTGTGGTAACATATAACTCTTATGCACTAGTCTGTCTCGTACAGACTCAGTATAATTTCTAGTCTGGCCTGCAACCATTCCAGCTTTTAATATAAAAATGCATATAATAACTTATAAATCTATAATCCATAGTAATATGACTCCTTAAACCTATGAAAAAGATGCATGTATGCAAGCCAAGCATAATTTAGGTTATGGGCTATACCCCCTCCCCCTCTTTTCTTGTCACAGAGAAACAGAAAATGCTTTCTCATGGCTTTTTTCTCTGCCTTGTGCCCAAAGAGCATGGAACCTGACAAGCTCATTGTGAGCATACAAATGCCTTACAACTTATCCTGCAGTATTTTCAACATCAGAACAGGAGTCATGATGCAGGAAAGTATGATGTTACTTGAGCCCTCTTGCTAAAAGTGATAGAGTAAAAAAAAATTCTGCTTGCTGCAAGCTGTCATGCATTATTTTCAGTATTTGGAGCACTTGTTCTGTGTCCAAAAAACAAGCACAGGTTGGTGAGGATGCATCGTGATGACCACGGGGGATGATGGACAGTGGTTACAGAACTTTTGTATATGGAAGGTCCCTTTTCTTGATGTAAGGAGATAGCAGAAAATGTTGTGACGGCTTAGCCTAGTGATGCTTGCAGCCCTCGGCCATGAGCAACTCAACCATGAACTCTCCCTCGGCCCCATGCCCAAAGAACCAGCTGCAGCTTGTTTGGGGTGCTTGCTGTTTTTGTTTGTCAACCTTGTTTTGCTTATCAGTTCCCTTAAAGTCATCTCAGCCTTGAGCTGAGTATGTAAAAGGTGTGTGGGGGGGTACACCTAGGGTATGCCTACACTGGGTGTTTAAGTCAACTTAAGGTCCCTTAAGTTGACTTAAACAAAGCCCTGTCTACATTGCAGGGCAATAAAGTTGACTTTAGCATCAGGTAAAGTTGACTTCATTACTTCTGCTTATAAAGTCAACTTTACAGTTAAGTTGACTTTATTAAGTCAACTTAAGGCAGTGTGGAAGGGAAGTTGCCTTAAGTTGACTTAATTGGTCCCCCAACCACAGAAAACATGGGGATGGGGGCTGGCTAGAAAGCACAACACAGCTGGGAACATTCCCAGCTGTGTGGATCACAGCCAAACTCCCCATGTTCCCTGATTGATCTCCCCTGTTCTGAGCCACACCGGGCATCACAGCCCGACCCGGCATTTCCCCCATTCTCAGCCCACTCAGCATATCTCCCCTGTTCTTTGCCTGACTCCGCATGTCCCCCCCCATTCTTTGCCTGATCTGCCTGCCCAATCCTCAGTGTCTCCCCCTTCTCTGCCCAAACTTGTGGGTCTCCCCCCTTGCCCTTCTCAGCCCAATCCTCGGTGTCTCCCCATTCTCTGCCCAAACCCGTCTCCTCCTTGCCCTTTTTAGCCTGACCCTGCCTGTCTCTCCGCATCTCTGACCAACCCTGTGTGTCTCCTCTTCTCAAAGGACCCCCCCCGATATTTTTGTAAAACAAACAAGGAGTCCAGACGCACTGTTTAAAACTAACAAATTTATTTATTGTATCAGCTTTCAGGGGAGAAAAATTCCACTTCATCAGATAGTTTGAAGATGGGGGAATTTACAGAATGGTAGGAAATAAATTCAGGAGAGTGTAATACGTAGGATCAGGTCACACTCTAACAGCAAATCAAAGCAGTTGTTAAGATTCAAACACTGGGAAATAGCACATGGAAAGAAAAAGAAAGAAAGAAAGCTGCTATTTCTTTTAGATTAGATTTGTGAAAGTAGGATTAAATCCTAACTATGGATTTTTTTCCCCATTATAACAGGTGATTTGACTTCACCTTCCTCTATGTGCTGTATCCTGGTGTTTAAGTCTTAACTACTGCTGCACCCTGCCCCTGCACTGGCAGTTGCCCTGCAGCACCTGTTCCAGAGCCAGAGGAGTCTGGGCAACACAGGGAGGATGTGGAGTCCTGCGCTGGCACATCGCTGGGCTACGTCAGGCTCCCTGGGCTCCCCTGTTGCCCCACACAGTATGGAGGCTGGTGTGGTCACTCACTTCATGTAGTTAAGAAGTGGCTGAAGAGAAGGGCACCTCTGCTGTGGTGCACTGTGGGCCAGATACCCACAATGCACCACTCATAGGGCGACCTAGCAGGTGCCAGTGTGGACGTGCTAAGCCAGCCTAATAAAGTCTACTTTAAGCAGACTTTATTAAGCCAGCTTAACCGAGCCCTGTAGTGTAGACATAGCCTAGTTATCCTGCCTTCCTACAGCTATATGTTAGCATAACCCTGAGGTGGACTTTGCTGCAGGACCAAGGTGCCACAGAAACCTCCTTGGGGTCGTCTGCAGTCATCCAGGGGTTCCTGATGTCTGAAGGGATGTAAGCTTTTCATCACTGTATTTTTATACATATTTATGGTTGCTTATTCATCCTAACATTCAATAAATACTTTAAATGGTCTCTAACTGTGTCTGGTGAATCCAAAAGCGAACCAAACTTTTGGGGTAAAACTTGGTGTCACGAACACAATTCAGTGGCCCAGTTAAAACCCATGTGGTGGAAAAAGCAAGAGGATGAAGTGCATCTCCCAGGTGGCCAGCCAGATCAGGCTGGGGACAAGTGGTCCAACAATAGAAATGGGTTACCCCCCCACACACAGTCACTTTTGAAAGGGAATTAGGAGATAGTGTGACTCCCACTTGCCTTGGGAAGGTGCTAGACACCCTAGATGTGGGGAAAAAGGCTGAGGAGATACAGCAGGCTGGGTGGCTTTTCTTGTTGGCCTTCCAGCATCAGCATGAGGCAATACTGACACTGGAAAAGCAGCTTGGAGATTTGAAAGCAAAGCTGGAGCTCCAAAATCTGCTCCAAACCCTGCTGCAGCTATGGGCAGAAAGCGAGAAGGTGAAGATGTGTGCCAAGATGATGGTAGTGTGCTACCAAGGGACTGCAGGGATAAAATCAGAAAGGCCAAAGGACAAATGGAGCTGCGGCTAGCGAGGGATGTAAAGGATAACAAGAAGGGGTTCTACAAGTATGGTAATAACAAGAAGAGGATCAGGGATGGTGTAGGTCCCTTGCTGAGTGGGGCAGGCATCCTCGTGACAGAGGATGAAGAAAAAGCTGAAGTGCTCAATGCTTTTTTTGCTTCAGTTTTCACAGGTAGGGTCAGCTCCCAGCCCACTACCGTGGGTGTGGCAGATGGGAG
The DNA here is from genome assembly GCA_007922195.1 of Podocnemis expansa. NCBI lineage: Eukaryota > Metazoa > Chordata > Testudines > Podocnemididae > Podocnemis > Podocnemis expansa. The sequence goes on from ML681995.1 coordinate 23,092,064, forward strand.
AGAAGAAGACAGGCCCTTGGTGACAGAAGGTCAGGTTAGGGACTGCTTAAAGAAGCTGGATGTGCACAAATCCATGGGGCCGGACGGACTGCATCCAAGGGTGGTGAGGGAATTGGCCGATGAGATAGCAGCACCTCTGGCTGTTATCTTTCAAAACTCATGGAGAATGGGGGAGGTGCCAGAGGATTGGAAAAAAGCAAATGTAGTGCCTATTTTCAAGAAAGGGAAAAAGGAGGATCCAGGGAATTATAGATCAGTCAGCCTCACCTCAATCCCTGGCAAAATTATGGAGCAGATTCTCAAAGAATCCATCCTCAAACACTTAGTGGAAAATAAAGTGATCAGGAACAGTCAGCATGGATTTACCAAGGGTAAATCATGCCTGACCGATCTCATTTCCTTCTTTGATCAGATGACTGGTTTTCTAGATGCAGGAAGAACTGTTGATGTGATATACCTTGATTTTAGCAAGGCTTTTGATACAGTTTCCCACAGCATTCTCATTGGCCAATTAAGGAAGTATGGGTTGGATAGGTGGACTGTAAGGTGGATAGAAAACTGGCTAGATCAACGGTTTCAGCGTGTAGGAATCAATGGTTCCATGTCTAGCTGGCAGCCAGTCACGAGTGGTGTGCCCCAGGGGTCGGTCCTGGGGCCAGTTCTGTTCAACATTTTCATCAATGATCTGGATGATGGAATAGACTGCACTCTCAGTAAGTTTGCCGATGACACCAAGCTGGATGACACCAGTAGACACGTTGGAGGGCAAGGACAGGATTCAGGGAGACCTAGATAAATTGGAACAGTGGGCCAATAAAAATCTTATGAAGTTCAATAAGGACAAGTGTAAAGTCCTGCATGTGGGACAGAAAAACCCCATGCACTGCTACAGGCTGGGAAACATTCAGCTGAGTAGCAGCAGTGTAGAAAAGGACCTGGGGGTCATGGTGGATGGGAAGCTAGATATGAGTCAGCAGTGTGCTCTTACTGCCAAAAAGGCCAATGGCATACTGGGCTGCATCAAAAGAAGTATTACCAGCAGATCAAGGGATGTGATCATTCCCCTCTATTCTGCACTGGTGAGGCCACATCTGGAATACTGTGTTCAGTTTTGGGCTCCCCACTACAAAAAGGACAGGGACATGCTAGAGAGAGTTCAGAGGAGGGCAACCAAAATGATTAAAGGGCTGGAGCACAAGCCCTATGAGGAAGGACTGAAAGCATTAGGCTTATTTAGTCTGCAGAAGAGAAGATTGAGGGGGGATTTGATAGCAACCTTCAACTACTTGAAGGGGTGCGCCAAGGAAGATGGAGCTCGACTATTCTCGGTAGTAAAGGAGGACAGGACGAGGAGCAATGGTCTCAGGTTGCGGTTAGGGAGGTCGAGGCTGGATATTAGAAAAAACTTTTTTACTAGGCGAGTGGTGAAACATTGGAATGAGCTGCCAAGGGAGGTGGTGGAGTCACCATCTTTGGAGGTGTTTAAGGCCCGGCTGGATAAAACCATGACTGGGATGGTTTAGTGGGAGTGGTCCTGCCTCTGGGAGGGGGTTGGACTAGATGACCTATGAGGTCCCTTCCAACCCTAGGATTCTATGATTCTATGAAGTCCAGGCTCCTGTCTTCATGGTGACAGTGTGTACCCTCTAGTACAGGGATTAGGACACAGAGACCTGGGATGGTGACATTTGGAGATCACTGGATAATGACTCTAAACCATGGGAAGATGGCAGTGCAGAGGACCCTAGAAGACCTTCAGTGCACCTGCTAGTGACATAGAAATCCCAAGTAGCAATAGGGGGAGCAGCGAATGTATTGATGACCACACAGGTGATCCGTAATACCTGAGACTTCACACAGACAGAGCTACAGGAAATGACCGCTCACTTCCATCAAGTTGTCCACAAAACCCTGGCAGCCTGGCTGATGTTTCTCATGGTCGCAGGTGCCAGTGCAGTCCAGGTGCACCTCCAGAAGCCGCAGAGGTTGGGCTCCCTTTCCTCAGACCCTGCCATAAATCTGTGGCTGTGTGGTGCCACACCACAAAATCAGGTGCCTACACTGTTTGATTGGACGAGTGCAGCTGTGATTCAGTGGTACCAGGATCCCCTGGCTTGGCTGGAGCTAGATGACACCTGGAGTACTGCAGCTGAGGCAGGTGCATGGCTGTGGAATAGGGAATGCGAATAGGCTGTATAGAAATAATTTCCAGCGGCCAGACTCAGAGGCATTCACAGCCAGCTTACAAGCCCATATAGTATGGGGTGTGCCCAACCATTTAAAGGCATCCACGCTGGCAGTCCGGCAAACTGCCACTGCACACCCCATTGGAGAAGTCATCATCCTGGTGAACCAGCCCAAAGATTTGGGACTAGCTGATCAAGTGGAACACTTGTCCACCTGCCCCCTGGCCAAAGACACTGTGGACAGCAACAAGGCAGTTACCAAGCCAAAAAAGACCCATTGGGAAATGTTCCTTTCCCTAATTCAAAGAGGGATGAATAAAGAGGACAGAGACTGAAGGCCAAGAGTGGAGCTATGGGCACTGTACAAGGTGCTAAAAATGCAACTGACAAAGAAAGTGAAGGCAGATATGGACATGTATCCCCCTCTCCTTCCTCCAACCGTACAATGGCAAGCACTGCAGCCCAAGCAGAAAAGGAGGGATGATTGGACACCAGCCATGAGGGTACCGAGGGGGTGCATTTTGGACAGGAACCGCAGCAGGAGCGTTGCTGTCCCCAAAAGAGGGTCAGGGCTGGGGTCCAGGCCCCACCACCTATGCCACCACTGGGCTCAATCCACCTCTAGGTCCTGATCCAGCCCCAGCAACTGCCAGCAAGCAGCCCAGAGCTGGCTCAGGCTCCGGCTCCAGCTCCTGTTGCTGCCATCAAGCAGCCTGGAGCCGAATTATGCCTCTACTGCTGCGTGCAAGCGGTAGGTGGCCTGGAGCTGGCTCTGGCTCCTATCGCTGCCAGCAAGTAGCCCAGATCTGGATCCTGCCCCTACCACAGCCAACAAGTGATAGGCAGCCTGGAGCCAGGTCCTGCCAGTGCCAGCAAGTGGCTCAGAGCTGGGTCTGGCTCCTGCTGCTGCCAGTAAGTGGCTTGGAGCCGGATCTTGGCCCTGGCATCAAGTGGCAGGCTTCCCAGATGTGGCTCCTGCCCCTGATGGTAAGTGGCCTAGAGCTAGATCCAGCTCCTGCTTCTGCTGACAAATAGTCCAGAACAGGATCTGGCCCTAGCTGCTTCTGGCAAGTGTCCCAGAGCCAGATGCTGGTAAGTGGAGGTGGTCCAGATCTGGTTCCTGGTGCTGTCAGCAACCAGATTAGAAAAAGATCTGGTTTCTGCCACTGCCAATGAGCATCCCAGAGCTGGATCTGGCTCCTGCTGCTGCCAGAAAATGGCAGGCAGCCTGGGCAGACCTGATCTGGCCCCAGCCACTGTGGGCAAGCAGCAGGCAGGCTGGAGCCGAATCTGGTTCCTGCCACTGTGGTGCCAGCCAGGCACAGCAGATGGCTGCAGCTCAGCTCTGGCTCCTGCTGCTGCCAGGCAGTAGCAGGTGGACAGAGCCACATCCAGGGCATGGCCAAGGAGATGTGGGGCCCATGCCCTGTGGGCCCAGTGGCAGTGATGGCCATGGACCACTGGCCATATATAACCCTAATGATACATCACCTGTGAAGAGTCAAAGTGACTGTGTTCCACTGCTCCCCCCATGCCTACAGGAGGTCCCCCATTTCCATCTCTTGTTGAAGGGCCCTGACTTCCCCAGTTGACTGACAACTATGTGTCTGGGGATTGAGGATTTACCCCTTTGCCCCTGAGCCATGGTTGTACTGAACATGGGAGCTGAATACATCTTGGCCACGGACTGTTTGCAGGGACTGCAGCTCACTCTACCTGGGGGCCAGTTTGCATCTGGCATCCAGGCCACAGAGGTGGGCGAGGCCAAGTGGGACCCTCTAGTCATACCACTGCCATGGCACATTGTAAATGTAAAAAAAGTATCTTCTGCCTGGAGTCCATAAGGAAATCACAGCAACCATTACAAACTTAGAAGGGGCTAGAGCTATTTGACCTGCTAGCTCCCCTTACAATAGCCCAATCTGTCCTGTGAGGAAGCCAGATGGGAGCTGGCACCCCACCATTCATTCCAGAGCCCTGAGCCAAGAGGGACCACTGCTTTCTGCCACAGTGCCTGATATTGTCACATTGGCTGAATGGATCGGGCAGGCTCCTGGTCCCTGGAAAGCAATACTGGACATAGCTAATGCCCTTTGCAGCCTTACTCTGCCCCCAGAGTACAAAGCCAAATTTGCTTTTAGCTGGGAAGGGGGTCGGTATACCTTCCAACATTTGACCCAGGGGTATCTGCACTCACCTACCGTGTCATGGGCTAGCATCCAGGGACATGGAGGCCATGCCTCCTCTAAGTCCCGACATCCAGCTAACCCATTATGTCAATGATATCTTACTGCAGGACCTAAGACAAGAGATGGTGGCAGAAGCCACCATACAGTAGGTATGGGACCACTTGCAGGCACATGGATGGTCAATAAACCTCAATGAAATGCAATGGCCCACTACCAGCATCAAGTTCCTAGGTATCATATGGGCTGATGTGAGTTGGCTCATCCCAGAGGGCACATGTAATAAAATTCTTGCTGTAGTACAACCCACAGCAAAAGCAGAGGTGCAGTGCTTCATGGGGCTCCTCAGGTTCCGATACACCTTTATTACCTCTCTGCAAGCAATCTTGCAACCCTTGTGTAAAGCAAGCCAAAAGAAAGCAGAATTCTGATGGGGCTGAGAACAAGGGCAAGCCTTTGAGCATGCCAAGGCAGCAGTGGCAAAAGCAGTGGCCCTTGGCTCATAGCAGCCAGGACCTATAGAGCTGCAAGTGACCATGAGTGAGAGGGTGGTGATTGCAGCCTCTGGCAGAAACAGGATAGATGTCACATCCTCCTTGGCTTCTGGAGCAAACTGTTAATGGGAACAGCAACCAGCTATACCCCTTTTGAACAAAATGTGCTTGCCTGTTATGTGTCATTAGTAGAAACTAAGACACTGACTGAGGGCACGAAGTCGAGCTGTGCCCTGGATTACCCATGCTTGGCTGTGCATGTGACACCTCAGTGCAGCACACCAGTTGTACGCCTAGCACCATCCTTAAATAGAAATGAGAGTGGTGTTTTGTGTCTGCATGAGGCCATACAGGCAACCCAGAAAAGACTCTTGAACCACCCACCACCACCCTCACCCCTGCATGTCCACAGCTATGTTTGGAGCAGTGCCAGTATGCCTGATATATGGATTGCTCGCTTGCTATATGGGCGCTCACTGGTGCTGGCAGGTGGCTGCTGTCCAGGGCCAGCACAACATTGAAGTGACTGTGGAGTCGAAGGACTGGGCAAATCTACCCAATACACTGAGTTACTAGCTGTCCTCCTAGCTTGTGAATTTGCCTCCAAAAGAGGGACAATCATTGTTATGTTTACGCTGACTTGTGGTCAGTGGCACATGGTCTCACCTCATGGGCTCGTCAGTGGACGAAAGACAGCTGAACCATTCACAGAAAAGCCCTGTGAGGCCAAGAGCTCTGGCACCAGCTTGATCAAGTTGTCCACCACCTAACCATGGCAGTAGAACATGTGCATGCACACATGCATAGCATCTCTGAAACCACCCAGCTAAATGCTACAGTTGACACCTTGGCATCCGTGTGACCCATCGCCATTGAAATAGAAAACCCATACATCCTAGCTCAGTGGGCACATGTAGAAACTGGCCACCCATGGGTGGAGCAGACCCTGGCATGGATAAAGTCACATGGTGTGCCTTGTGCCACCCCCTACACCCAGCCAGTGATAGAGCAGTGTTCCATCTGTCAGCATGTAAAAGAATATTAGTTGCCTGCGCACCCCCTGAGCCACATACCCTGTGGATGTTATCCTGGTGAAGTTTGGCAGGTGGACTATGTTGGCCCCCTACCTATCTCACAGGAGTGCCAGCACATTTGGGTGGCTGTGGCTACTTCTAGTGGGCTTGTGTGGACTCACCCCTTCAAATGAACTACTTAGGCAGCAGCCATAATGGGCTGGAGCTAACTGATATGAATGAATGGCATCCCTACACAGATTCAGTCTGACCACAGCAGCCACTTTGGTGAGGTGGAGATCTAGTCCTAGGAGTGTGAAACAGGCATCCACTGGTTACTCCACATACCCTATCACCCCCAGGCATCTTGACTAGTTGAAGGGAGCAAAAAGCTATTGAAACAGCAAATCCAAAAACATACCCCTATGTCACAGGAGGCATATCTGTGCATCCTGGTTTATGATCTATATGCTTTTTCTATGCACTGTGATTGTATGTTTTTATGCCAGTTATATCATACAAGGTTTCTTCATGGGTCTTCATAATCTATTCTACACATTTACTGGAATCTGTTTCTTGCAGCCTCATGAATATGCACAGAGGTGAAACGTGTTTTCCATGGCTCAGGGGGGTGGAAGACAGACAGAACTCTCTTCCAGCAACATGTAAACAGGCACAGCTGTGAGCAAGCAAGTACCTGTACGAGGCAACAAAAAATATGCAAATTGAAGTGGCTCAGACCAGACAAAGAGATCACCTCTGCACACAAGGGGAGGAGTTGAGGGGGTCTGGAATCAAAGAGAGACACTTGGGAGGATTTGGGGGTTTTGCCTTCGGAATCTCAATCTTGAAAAAAACTTCAAGCAAGGTCTGGGGCCTGCCTGGTCTCAGGTAGAGACTAGCTGTACAAACATCTAACAGTTGAACACCTTGAGCATAAACTTGGACTATGAGATCAGTTTAGGCAGAGATATTAGGTTAGTATACGTGTTTTACTTTTTATTTCCTTGTGGTCAGTCCTGGCTCATTTATGTTGTGATTCTGCCATGATTGGTCATATTGTCACTCAGAATTATAATCTGTAGAGCCCTGCAGATCCATGGGTATCCGCTGCAGATCTGCGGTTATCCGCATCTGCAGAGGTGGATGCAGATAACTGCAGACCCACTGCTGCAGATTGACTCATGTATGTGGATTCTATTTTTAGCGTCTCACAGTTCGATCCACCGCTGCAGCTCCTGAGCTGATGTGTCTCAGCAGCACACAGGGGAACAAGGAAGCGCTCCAGCCAGTTTTAACTCAACTCTGATTGTGATCTGCCAGACAATCACAGTCTCAGTCTAGGGCTTGGAGAGCCACTGCTAGTCTTTGATTGGCTCATTCCCCATGACTTCCCTGCCCACTTCTTCCTTTTCTTGTTTGCAGTTAGCATGCCATGCTGCCAATCAGAGATTTCATTGGTGGGCAAGGAAATCTGATTGATAGCATAGCATACTAACCGCAAACAAGAAAAAGAAAAAGTGAGTGGGACCCATATGGAGAATGAACCAATCAAAGACTGAAATATTGAGTGTGAGCCCAAGTTCAGTTGCAAATGCAGTTATGGATACAGCTAAAACCTGGCATGTGGATTTAGGACCAGATCAATACTACCACTGAGTAGATGCAGTTCCATATTTTTGTATCCATGCAGGGCTCTAATAATCTGATCAATAAGCTAGTAGTTGCTTTATCTAAAGCTGTGTGGTCTTTAGAGGGTGTGAGTGAAGAAGGCTGGGCACAACCCATTTTTTGTCAAATGGACAGACTAGAGTGCATGGTGTTTGGGAGTAGATCGCAATCCCTGTAAGACACTGGCTCCCAGTGAGGTAGCTAGGGCCAAGGAGTGCTCATTTGGGGACCATCCCTTGAGTAACCAGAGGGCATATACCCACTGCTTGGGATTGATTGCATGCCAGAGGCTGGAGTGGATTAACTCAGAAGTGAATGGCAAAGCAGAGTGAATTGGCAAAGCAGAGTGGTAACTGGGGGGTCACAATGGCACACTGGACCAGATCTTGGTAGCAGCCTGTCACACCCTAACCAGACCCTAAAAGGGTGGGGCCCACTGCTGGGCCAGCATTCCTGGAGTTCAATTCACACTCCCTCCTGGGGGCTCCCAGTATACAGGTTTTTGGGGGAGTCTCTGTGAACCCACCCACTCGTTCTTCCCAGAGAAAAGCAAAATCTTGTGCGGGGAAGATGCAGGGGCAGGAGTCTTGAAATCATATGACATTGAGGCATTGTGAAACAAGCAACAAACGTTGGGCAAATTAAACGCTGACGTACTGTCATTGCTCAGTGGCTTCCCCAGGGCCCCACTGACATACTGCACAGACTGAAAAGAGTATGGAGGGTGTGGCATCCTGAACCACCCTTCTAGATGCCCAAAAGTCAACATGTACTATGGGTAATATCACTCCACATATGGGAGCACAGCTCTTGGCCATACAGCAAGTTCATCTGCTAGTCGTAGAGCCTGCTGCTGGAAATAGTATATTGTTATCCAGGCTGCTAGGCCTACTGCCAATGCTTGGATCCAGCCACAGCCACCTCCACTGCAAAACAGTGACAGTGCAAAACAGTGTATTGCACCCACATGCAATACACCCTTTTGTAAACCCACAATTGAACAAGCCCCTGCACTTGGTGCCAGTTTGCATTACTGCCTCATCTTATGGGTAACAGATTTTGAGAGCCCCTTTTCTATGGGAGTTGGGTGGACCCCTATACCAATAACACCTATGACTCCAAGACTGCAAGTTATAGCCATGAGATTGGGTGTGCCTGTCCAAAGTCCCTCTGGCTGAGTCCTGCGCCTTTCACCACTCAGCTGGTTCCTATGTCTGGTGAGAATGGTTCCTTAAAGAAACGATTGTGTTGGATGGGGGTAATGGATTAGTTTTTGGAGCTATGGAACAATCAACAATACTCTTGGGCCCCCATCTGTGGGTTGTAAAAGCAATATTTCCTTTTTTAAGGATTTCAGTTACTTATTATGTGCTTCAGTATCAATATGCCATGAGGTGGTTGCAGTTAGAAGGCCCACAGCCTCATCACATACTAATTTGGTTTCCCACATTACATAAGTTTTTAAGGGAAACACCCAAGGTCACTGCTATCCTATAAGGAGTAGCCTCATCCCTTCTGCATGATGCAGTGGTTGTTACATATGATGCCAGTCATCTAAAGTCCATAGCTGTCCAAGAATAGGAGTTAACTCTACACCACTGGTGGGATGTTTTTAAGAGATGGTCCCCCAAAACTTCTGCTCTTTTGAATTTACTGATATATCCAGGTGTTGCTTAGTTTCTGTGTATATTGCTTATGCTGTGCTTGGTGACTGGGTTGTTATCTAAAGTACGTAAGGTGTGGGTGCATGTACAGGCCCTGGATCGGGTCATGGTTCCTCATTTAGGCAGGCTGTAAGCATCGCGGGTGGAGTTTAGGGGGATAGCAGATGTTATGACAGCTTAGCATGGTGATGCTTGCAGCCCTCCTCCGATGAGCAACTCGACCATGAACTGTTCCTGGGCCTCATACCCAAAGAACTTGCTGGAGCTTGTTTGGGGTGCATTCCCTTTTTTGTTTGGCAGCCTTTTTTTGCTTAGCAATTCCCTTAAAATCTGCTTGGCCTTGGGCCAGGTATATAAAGGGGATGCAGACCTGACTACCCCACATTTCCTAAAGCTGTATGTTAGCATAGCCCCTGAGGGGAGCAATGGACTTTGCCACAGGCCTAAGGTGCCATGGAAATCTCCTTGGGGTCATCCACAATCGTCCAAGGGTCCCCAGCTTCCAAAGAGTCGTAAGCTTCTTGTCACTGTATTTTTTATGCATGCTTAGTGTTGCTTATTTATCCTGTGATTCAATGCATACTTTAAATGGTCTCTAACTGTGTCTGGTGAAATTAAAAGCAAACCAGCCCTTTAGGGTAACACTTGAACTTTGCCAAGAGCTGTCCCTGGACCTAAAGTGTGTGGATACTTGCTTGAGACCAGCTGTGATGGTAGAGAGATTAGTGGCCATCACTCTATGGTAGCTAGTAATCCCAAACTGAGTGGTCAATTGAAATCAGTTCAGGGTGGGGAAATCCACCATAGGAGCTGCTGTGATGCAAGTGGCAGGGCTATTAATAGACTTTTGGAGTGAAGCATAGTGACTTTGTGAAATGTGCAGGACATAGTGGGTTGATTTGCCACACAAGGGTTCCCAAACTGAGGGGAGGGGGTGTATGGAGCATATACAGGACACATATCCCTATTTTAAATCTGGGCCACTTTGTCACAAAGAATGTAAACTGCAAAGTTTACTTCTTAATGGTCTTGCAGGCCCTTGTGGATCACAAGAAACATTTCACCAACATCAGTGTGGGGTGGTCTGGAAAGATGAATTATGCACACCTCTTTAGGAACTCCAGTCTATTAAAAAGATGCTAGTGGGCACTTTCTTCCCTGACCAAAAAGTAAATATTTAGGATGTTTAAATGCTGATAGTGATCATGAGGGATTCTGCCCACCCTTTGCTACCCTGGCTAATGAAGCCCTTCAGTGGACACCGATAAGGAGTGTTTTGATAATAGGTTGAGCAAGTGCAAAATGGGGTCAGAATGTGCGTTTAGGATTTTTAAAAGGATGTGGAGAAGCCTACTCACTAGACTTGACCTCAGTGGAAAAAAAACAAAAACATACCAATGCTTCTCTGTGCTTGCTTTGTACTCTATAATTGGTGTGAAACACATAGGAAAAGTTTTCTAGGGGTTGGGGTGCAGATGCTGATAGGCTGGCAGCAAGTTTGAGCAGCCAGATACCAATGTTACAGTCTGAGCAAACCCAGAGAGTGCTTTGTATCAGGAAGCATTGAAAACCTGATTTTGTAATGAGCAACAGTTATAAGTGTGCCTCTCAGCACTATGCACTAAATTCCCATCTATTACCTATTCATCCACCAATCCACCCACGCACCCATCCTCCTCCTCCTCCTCCCCTTGTTTCCCCACTGACAACTCCCAGTCAATGAATGAATAAAGACAGATATTTTATAAACCCGTTTTATTTCCTGTATTACCTTTCAGGAGAGGGGAAAGAGAAGCAGAAAAGGAATGGTGCAGTTCTCAAAGTGGCTATCTCTGCTTTCTGCTTGCCTCCACTGACATGGAGTACAGCACATACTGCACCCTACTTGAGCTCTGAGTGGAGCGCTAAGTGGTGGTGGTTGGTGTTAGGACTTGCTGTGTGTTCTGTAGGAGCTGCAGAGGTTTAGTTTCTCAGACAAGGACATCCTCCAGGTTCTGAGCTCTGTATCAGCTGCCACAGAGGTGTTCATCAGCTTAGTGCACACGTCATCCCTGGATAGTTTTCCTCTTCGTAATCTGGGACAGTAATCTGCAGAAGTCAGCTGATTTAAGGTCTAAGGGTATGCCTACACTAGCCATTTAGGTTGATTTAAGGACCCTTAAGTCAACCTAAATTACTCCACATCCACACTGGGCTTTCATTAAGTTTACTTAAGAAATTCCTTAAGTCGATGTAATGAAAACTTGTCAACTTAATAACAACTGCCTATTAGATTGACTTAAGCCTTAAGTCGACTCCTTAAGTCGACTTAAGGGGGTGTGGATGTGGAGTAACCCTTAAGTCAATTTAAGGGTGGCTAGGTCAACTTAACAAAGACTTGAAGTAAACTTTATTAATTTGACTTAAAGTTGACAACTTCTTCTGGTGTAGACATACCCTAAAACTCTACTGTAAGGAAAACAAAACACACAGTTCCTATTGTTAGATGAGCCGATGCAGTCTAAGACATGAAACATTGTTTTAATGAATCCTTTGGCTATCCAGAACAAAAGGACTATCTGCCTACACCACAGGGTTCCGTAGCTGTTCCAGACATGATAAGCAAGGGGCCCTCACACCCATTTCAGAAATTTCCAGCATGGCTGCCTCAGAAACAGTTATGCAAGAAGAGGGACCGTTGTGCTCCACCTTTATATTCCCAAATGTACTGTGGAAGGAGGTGGGCAAAACAAAGTAGAGGAAGCTATGGACAAATTAGGGTCACAGGAAACATAAGGCAAAAATTACTGGGAATGCTGAAATCCATGTAACGTATGCCATGCTGTCTTGTGTGCAAGGTACACTGTCCAGGACAGGGGAAGAAGACAAAATTGTTCAGTTACTGTGATATTGCACCATCTTCCCTTGGTGACCATGTGTGACACCAGTCTCCTGAGGGTAACACTGGTGAAAAAGGAAGAGTTGCTGCAAGCATCAGGATATAGCTCTGGCCTTTATGCTGCTATACTATGTGCTGTGCTGATGCCCCTCCTTTAATAGCACCTTGGCATAGTAAAGTCCAGTGGTGTAGCAACAGGGGGACATGGGGAGCCAAGCCCCTGGGTGCCAGTTGGGGTGTTTCAAGGTGTGGGGTGGTGTGAGGTGCCCAGGGGAGCACAAATTTGTGCTTGTGCCCAGGGTGCCAGCACCCTTATTATGCCACTGGTAAAGTCTCCTAGTGTGGCAAAAGAAATAAGACTGCCCTCACTAGAAATCTTCTGATAAGGATTACAGAACACCTTTAGTGAAAGTTTCCTAGAGATCTCCATGGAGGAATCTTGTAGCATTCATTTGCACATCAACAGTCTGTTTCTGTAATGACCCAATGCAAAATTTAACCTACACCTAGGTAAACTATCACCTCCAAACAAAAATTCTCTTTTAAAAAAACTAGAAGCATGGCCGGGGGTATAACCAAAGCAATGAGATTAGATAACATCGTTCACCAGATGTGCCCTCCTTGGCATCTCTCTCACTGATGCTACCTACCCCCTTGTGACTGGCCAGGCTGCTCTGGGGTGAGGAAGAGGTCCTGGCTCTCTAGGATAATGGATACTCTGCTGTCCTGCCCCGTTTTCCTCATCACCATCTTCCTCATCCAGAGAGTCATCAACATTCAATACGGACTGGGATTCCTCGGAGGTATTCATGCTGTATGGTGGGGTCGCCACTGAGATTCACATGAAGCTTCAGATGCAGTGCCTCATAAAAGCAGCATGTCTTTAGTGAGGAGCCAGAATGACTGTTTGTCTCCCTAGTCCTTTGATATACCTGCCACTCCTCTTTGATTTTTAATATGACACTGCTGCATGTCCCTGCTGTGGCCCTTCTCCATCATATCATGCAATATCTTCTTGTAGTTATTGTGATTTCTTTTTCTGTCTTGGAGCTGAGTGAAAACAGACACTGTGCCTCATAGGCTGATAAGATCCAAGACCTCAGGCCAACTCCATTCTGGGGTGTGTGCTCACTATGAGCTGTTCAGCTACAAAACTCTCCACAGTAACCAAACAGGAAATGGGAATTCAAAAATTCCTCAGGCTTGAGGGAAGGAGCTATGTACTGCTTATGCAATCATACTGCAGCAGAGTGCGAAAGTCCAAAACAGAGAATTGTGGGCCACCTCATGGAGGCCAATGACATTGACTTACTTTGCACTCTCCCTATGCTCGTGGAAATTCAGACTCTAGAATTCAACCTCACTGCTATGCCACTTGTGGGGGTGTTTTTAAAAAGTTGAATTTCAGTATAATTTAGATTGATGTGACTGGAAAGCCAATGGAGATGCATGCTTTGGAGGTGGCTGGGGTGGGGGTTGTAGGCGGTGTTACACCAACCTCCATTGTCAGTGTCAAACAGGCATAAGTTCTCCAGACTGAGACTTCTGAACTAGCAGGAATCAGTGTGGAAGATTTCATCTGATTTAAACTTTTTTAATAAAACCAGTCTAAGGAAAACGTATTGTGAAATAGTCTATGGGGGAGATGTGAATAGCCTAGCATACTGGCCATTGTGATATTACTGAAAACATTAGGACTGTAAGAAAGAAAAGGTGGGCAAGAACTGGTGTCATTCTGAGATTATCAGCATGGGTAGAAATGGATGCTTCTTGTGCATGTCCCATCATAAAAGAACTAAGAGACACACTGGCTATGTTCACATGTAGATGATTATTTCAAAATAAGTTATTTTGAAATAAGCTAATTCAAAATAAAATCCTTAATTTGATTTAATTTAAATTGAATTAAGGAAAACCACCAAATTGAAATAGCAAGTCCTGAAACAGGACTTCCTATTTCGATTCAGGAGAGGGGCACCATGGGAGGTGTTGCAACATGGCTCCCTGGCAGGGCCATGTTGCCACCCAATCCCTTGCTTTGCTCTCACCTGGAGACCCAGGCAGGGGAAAGCAGCCCACAGGACAGGGATCCCCCTGCCCTGACTCCCCCACTGCTGTTGGGGCAGAGGGGAGGGAGCATGGGGCACCCCCTCTGCCACCCGGCAGGGGGTCCTAGAGCCGGCTTGTGGGGCTTGCCTGCTGCCAGCGGGGGCGGTCCTGGAGCCGGCTCCCCAGGCTTGACAGGTTGCTGACTGCTGGGGGACTGCCAGTGGGGAGCTTGCTCACCCCAGCAGCCCAGGCTGGGTGGCTGCCACCGAGGCAGGGGCTGCGGGAGCCTGTTGGATGGGCCACCAGGGCTTGAGGACTGCTGTCTGGGCAGAGGCTGCAGCAGCCAGCTGGACCTGCTGCCCGCGCTCGGGGGCTGCGGCAGCCCCTGCCCAGGCGGCAGCCACTGAGCCTTGGCTGCAGACAGAGCAAGGTCCCACAGCCCCTGCCTGGGTGGTGGTAGCCGCCAAGCTCGGGCTGTGGGTAGATCTGGCTCCTGCAGCCACTGCCTGGGCAGCAGCCCCCAATCCCGGGCGGCGGGTCCAGCCGGCTCCAGCCCAGGCCGCCCAGCCAGCAGTCGCTGAGCCCAGGCGGTGGGGACAGCTGGCTGGGAGCTCATGTCCCGCAGCCCCTGGCCTCCTGCAAGTGGCCAGGGGAGATGCCAGCTCCCCAGCCCCTGGCTGCTTGCAAGCGGCCATGGGGTGCTGGCTCCCCCAGCCCCTGGTAGGCTCTGCAACTTCTGGTCAGTTTCACAGAGGTGAAATTGACCAGAGATTGTAGAGCCTGCCAGGCACTGGGGCAGTCAGCACCCCCCAGCCACTTGCAGGCAGCCAGGGGCTGGAGGACCAGGGCACCTGGCTAGCTCTGACCCCGCCACCCGGCAGGCAGCCACGGAGCTGGGTCAGCGGGTCCAGCCTGCTCCAGCACCCACGACCCTGCAGGCAGTTGTGGAGCACAGGCAGCAGGTCTAGCTGGCTTGGGGACCTGCCACCCTCCCTGCTACCAGCAAGCGGGGGCAGTGGGCAAGCCTGCTCTCACACCAGCTGTCCCCCCTGCTCTCCCCTGCACTTCGCCTCAGCACCCTGGCCAGGGTACTGATGGCTTCCTGGCCAGGGTACTGGAGGTGATGGGACTTCCTTCCAGGTTGCCATGTACCCTGGGAGGAAAGTCAAGTGTTATATCAATATGTGTGACATATCGATATAACACAGCCAGATGGGGTGATTTCGAAACCACAGTGTTGAACTAACCCTCATTTTGATACAAAACTAGGTTTTATTGTATCCAGATGATTTTCCTTATTTTGAAATAAGGGAGTTCCTTATTTCAAAATGAGGAAATGTCATCTGGATCTGTCAACTTTTAATTTGAAACAACGGTCCTTGTTTCAAATTAAAAGCCTTGTGTGGACATAGTCAATGTAACTAATGGTGGCAAATCTAAAACTTAACTTACCAAAGTCACTGTCCAGACTCAAGGTAATTCTTCTTGGATCACTGGGACAAAATGTGCAGAGGAATCAGAAGACTGAATCTAGAACAAAAGAAGTTGAATTAAGTGGGAAAGGAAGAGGAAGAGGTTTCAGTGGTAATATCTAATCCACTGGGATAAAGAAGCAATTCACTCCTCCTTCTCTACCCTATCTGCCAACACTAAAAGCTGGCACAAATAGAAAGATGTGTAGATCTCTTTGTTTGTTTGTTTGTTTGTTTGTTTGTTTGTTATATATATCCTGTAATGTATAAGATGCTGACCTCTTCTGGAAGAGGAATATTAGAAAGAAAATAGTCTCCATTATTACCATTCCTGTAAACTTATATAAATTAGTTACGGTATTTAAGTGTTGTTTAAGCTCATTGAGTCAGCATGTCATATTACTGTATCACAATAAGTGCCTTAAATTCCAGGGGAAACAAAATCTCAGTTGAACATACAGATGCAAGCTACTAGAATGACTCTGGAGAGCAAGTAATGTAAACTAACACACATAGTGTCAGATATATAAAGTCATATGTTTGCTGGGGCTGGTCTGTCTATGCTTCTTTTGTTGTTCATTAGAACATATCCAATGACAGATGGTGAAAAGTGCTAGTCTCTGTTATGCTTTGATTAAACTTACTTATCCACCATACATTTTCTGTGGATGAATTAGAAATATTTGAGCAGCATTTTTTTTTCTCATGATGGAGAACTAAATACGTAGAAAGATGCTCAGACCATATCCTAATCTTTGTCCATATTTTCAGCTCCATCAAGAAACACATATTTTTTTTAATCTAGATAACCTGCCTTTCTTAATAAAATAATACCTTGTTTACTGCTCTTTCTCCTTCATTCCAGACTGGTGGCATTGAATGTTGATCAGCCAACTCTTGATCTAGTTCCTGACAGTTGTTTGAGGGATTGTTTCTTCAGCATTTAATTTAGTCAGCTCATGCTTTTCCAAGAGGCATATTTCATAGATCAGCTTAGCTGAGTACACACTGCTATTTTCATGGCAGCCCATATAAGCTCAACTCCACCACCATCATTAGTACATTTTGTTTCTTTTACAGATGAAAGCATCAGGTAAGATAACTTATGAACCTCACACACATCAAGCCTCCTTTGTTAGATGCACACTTGCACTGAACCTGAGTTTCTGAATTATTTTTTTTCCATCTGAATTTGTCTGGCACTACTATCAGAAGTGAAAAAATACAAATAAAGGTTGCCCTTATAGTCTTTCCAACCAGGAAGAGAAAGTGGAATGTCAGATTTACTGTGAGAAGTGGTTCCCAGGAGACTTCCAGGCCTAGTTTGCAGAAGATTCTGTTTGATAAACTTTAGCTAAGCCCCTTGCTGCTTATCTCAACCAAAAGTAAGCTATGTCACTAGTTCATGTATACAAATACATGAGTTATGAAAAGTAAATGAGGTTTCCAATGCAAAGCACTATCATGCTAAAATAGTGTTTTCCTGCCTCTATACATCAGCCTGAATAAAAGCTCATCAAAAACACTAGAGTCTTTCTGTTGGCTGTAAAGGACTTTGGATCAGATACATGATCTGAGAGGGAAATACTAATTTGAAAATAATGTAACGTAAACTACTTCAAGTTCTGTTAATTAAAAAAACTTTCTATTGTAAAACTTGTAATTGGTGACTGTAGCTACTACAGGTCCTTTGCTATAATACTTAAAAATCACCATAATCACATCAACTTAATTGGCCACACATTAAAGGACTGTTATTACCCATTAAAGTCTTTGTTAGAGATGTACACCGTGTGCCTTTAGATTCATTTGGCTCTGTATTTTTCCTCCTGCATTTGTCTAACATCCCTTCTGCAGGCATATGTAGGAAATTTTGAAGAGGAACAGAATATGATTTCTGTAGCCTAGTGATAAAGATTAGCAGGTCAAACAGAATCACACCAAGATTAAGAAGGAACTCACAAAATTTCATCAGAGTAAAGAAAGAGGAATTTAGGAGATTCCCCTACAGCCAGCTGAGTAGGTCATGGGCACAGCAGCTGATCAAGGGAAGAAAGCAAAATAATTCTGAGAAATTGGATGACAGCTCTTTATCCAAACTGTATTTACATAAAGGTACACTTCACAGTCTATTACATATTGAGATATAGTTTTACTGGAGCTGTCAGAGATATTTAAGAATATAAACACTTTCATTTGAATTATCTTAAGGAATATTATCAGATGTTTTTTTAATATCTCTAAAAATATTCCCATTATTTTAATCCTTTTTGGGGCCCTGACCATGCAATGAGCATCAGATGGGTGCTGAGGACTGCCGATGCATGGCTCACTTTAGGATCATAGATTTAAAAATTAGCATTCACCCTGTTGTAGTCATTTCTCATTAACTGAGAAGCTACTGATGCATGGTGGATTAATTGTGTGGCTTTGGGTAACTCACTTAACTTTTCTCAGTGTCATTTGCCCCAGCTATGAAATGGAAATAATACCTATCTTAACAGAATATTGTAAGCATTAATTCATTTTGTACTGTTCTTGGACAGTGTAAGATCCTAAATCTTGTCCTCCTGAGGACCGATATTACAGAGATATCTGTAAGTCTTCCGGTGGATAAGTCATTTTTAAGGTGAGCAAGAGAGAACTACTTTTTCACATTGCAGAAATGAGACTGCTCAGGTGAATATTGAATAAAACAAGAGCTGATAGGCTATGCCGTGAAGTCATATGAGCCACAAGGCAGGTAGTCTCCACCACAAGAAAGATGAGAGAGCACTGACTGAGATGGTTGTGCCCTATGAGACATGGAGAAGGTTGGTTTGAGATGCTAAAGGAGAACATGGAGGTCTATAAGATCTATTTACCATTATCCACTTAGAAGTTTTGATTCTTTTTTCTTCTTTAGAATTAAATTATATCCAATTTTTGGACCAACTCTAGACATAAACTGGATTGCAGCGATCTGTGGGAGAGACCACTGCACACATACTTGCTTGTGTTTTGATTGAATGGGAGCCCTACAAAATATGCACCTTTCAGAGTTTAGAGATAGCACTTCATTTCCCCCTTTGTCCATTTATCATCTCCCTTTTATGGATGGGGAGCTCCGACAAAGAGAAATTAAGCGGTTTACCCATGATCTCACCGGATGTCTGGAAGAATCAGGAAGCAAACCCAGGTCGCCCAAATCCTAGTCCTGTGCCTTAACCACAAGAATTACTAGTCCAGTCTGCTTTAAATTTAGTGGGAAAAACATGGAGTCATTTCCAGCCTTCCTTGGCGAAAGGCAGAGGCAGACATGTAAAGATCTTGAGCATGTCAAGAGAAAAATCAAGGGAATCCTTGAAGGTCATTCAAGATGCAGAATGCTCTGTGCATGTTTTGGGATCTGATGTCTTAGTGTGATTTTCATTTCATGGATTCTAATATACCTATCAGACGTCCATTGGGTAAATCAAATATGAAACAGATTAGGGATAAGCACATTATGGAGTAAATTGGAGATGATATGTTGGGAACACACACCTGAATATTGTACATATTCAGATACATGCTTGAACTTATTCATTTTCATGGTCAGCTGCAGACTAAGCATCCATAATTGTTTGTACCCAGTAGTGACGCAAAAACTTGAGTACCACGCTCAGGGCAGACTGCTAAGAAGCTGTGCACAAACTGCTAATGGGTGAAATCTAAATTTAGAAGTCACACCCACTCAACTGCCTGAAGTGCAAACTGCTCAAGCACTTTCATAGCCTTCACATGGTGTTACAAATTGTCCTCTGAGCTTTCCTGGCATCTAGGTGATCATATTTCTTTGATAGATGGCCCCTTACACTAAGAAATAACAGCAATATTCAGATTATTCCTGATCCCAAAGGACCGGTCACTTATCCTACATCAGTTACACTTTAGGACTGAGACCAAAGAGAACGCTTGTACCAATCGTGTAGTAAACTATATGAAGATTTATTAAACATGCAATGAAAATTGTTATTTAAGAAAAGCCCCCAAATATGAGTTCTTTAGATATGGTATGAGGAGGGGGAGACACTGAGACCAACACTGGATAGAACCAAATTCTTTTATTGAGAAAAAAATTAATTAAAACAGGTTGTCTTCCCTTATTCTCTTAAGAACTCTAAGACAGAAAATAAATAGATGGAAAAATATGCAGCACAATAAAAGTTTAATAATGATTCCTCATCCTATCCCTATAGTTAACCCTTTAATTAAAACTGAATTGCAATCTCTGTTATTAAACATCATCCACTACACTTACAAAACCATGGCTTGTTCAATTCAGATTCTTTTTTATTTGGTTTTCTGGTGCACCAGTCCTATCCCAGGTGGGATGTTTTGCTCTCATCCAGTGAGTTTGCCAGGGAAAAGTTTCATTACTGGGGAGGGAACCTTGGGTGATCAGTCCTCAGTTCAGGAGTTAGATTCATGCCTCCACAGATCTCCACTTTTCATGGGCTTTTTCAGTGGTTTTATTAGGTTCCACAACCCCACTTTTGGTTTCTAGAAAGTACCATTGCTTTGTTTTACCACATTTGGCACCCTTCGAGAAGCTGTGCTACCACCTCATTCATTCTTAGACTGGTTACTATTTTCATTGCTGACAGAACCCTGTCACTCACTGTCTTCGGCCAATTGGAATTTTGTTGCTGGGCAAACATGGTTTTGCAAGTTTCTTTGCAGCTGAGCTACCTTCACACAGCTATCTCTGCCAAGTAATTCTTCTGCAAAATGGAAATCACTTAGTGTCTATTGCTGATACATGGTAACCACAAAGCACAAACAAAGCAAAAACAAAATCACTAATTATAATACTTTCTGTTAATCCTTAACTTCTAATTACAGTTGGATTTCATTGACACAAATCATATCTCCTACTGACAATTTACAAGGTTAATTCCAACATCAGCTGAAGATCAGTGGGACTCTGACTGAGACAGGCAAAAGGAAGATGTGTTGGAGACGCTCTAAAGTGTATAAAAGAGATGAATGAAAAATCGATAAAGATAGGAGTCCAAAATCTCATTGACATTTCTGTAACCACATCCCTTTAGATGGAGTTGGACAAATATAACAGAGCAGAATATAGCTCAAAGTCCCCAAGAAACAAACATATATTTCATAACATAGTGAGAGAACAGAGAAACATCAATGTTGTTCCAAACTCAAAATTTCTGAAATGCTATCCATTATAAAAAGGTGAAATATTATATTCAGACAGTCTTTGTTCCCTTTCATCTTTCCCCTCTTGATGATAATAAAGGTATAGCAGGCTGCAGTGTGTATTTTTCATAAAGTTCCTGAAACCACCATGTGTTATTTGTCTTCTTTAATACACAAATCCTAACTGCAGCAGAGAAAGATGCAGTAGACATCTATGACTTCAGTCTTTGGGTCATACAAAAGAAAGGGACAAGTAGAAATTTTGCTTGATTTTGGTAGTATTGTCTGTCTGCCAGAAATTGACAAAAACTGTGTTTGACCTACAAAATTTGAGAACTGCAGTAGTGTAAACAAGATCGACAGAGAGAAGGTCATCAAAAGCCTTATTCGCAGAGCTCAAGTGAGATTAAAGTGGTTCATAAGCTTTGTGCTGGCCATCTGAACAGGGATAAATATCAGCTTGGTGAGCTTTGCTTTCATGCTGAAGCTCCCCCAGCCAGACTTTATTTATCTATCTATTTATTTATTTATTAATTTATTTTGTCTAGCATCAAGAAAACAGACAAGTCCATCAAAACAGCTTTCTTTGGAAACTGCTACCAAATTATGGTTCTACTTAACTCCTTAAAAATTCATCATCAGACTTTGAAAGTGATCTCCCACTTGTTCTCTTCTGACACTTATATTACCTCACTAATGATTTCTAAGATTCCCTCTGTAGGTCTTTGCATGGAAGAAAAAAAAATATTATAACTGAAGAAATGATTAAATTGAAATGTGAAGTAGATATTTGTTGTTTTTTCAAGTCACTTTCTGTTCACTTCTCCTTAGTTCTCAAAAGAGATTCACTAAAAGGAATTAGAGCTTTGATCACCATTCATCAGTTTTGCCACCTTTTTTCTTACTTTTTACTAGCTATCAACACAATTTTTACCCATAGGAATCATCCAGCTGCATTTCTCTAGAGTCTGATTTGCAGACTAACATCCCTATTTTCCAAAGCAAAGAAACATTTTTTTTCTCCTCTGCATTAAAGGAGCATAATGGAAATGGTACTTCTGCATCTCTCCAGTCTATAATAGGTATTCTTAGAGGTTCTGATCCATGTCCTCATGAAACGTAAACTCTGGCCTTACCAAGTGAAAGACTTTTAAGAAGCTATGGTCTTGTGCATACAGCTGCTATCAGACTCTCCTTTCTGCTCCTGGAATTCCAGCTCACAGAGTGGTCAGGAACTGTTCGTTCGATCTTTGATGATCAATTGTAGTCATCCCTTTCACCGCTACAACATGTCATAATTCTTTGGATGGGAACTTCACTGAATAGCGTGTTTCTAGTAAACACTAGAGCTCAGAGCATTATTTATAACAATGCATGTTGTGAATTGTGTCTTTTGTTCTCATTGTAGAATGCCCTCAAACAGACTGTGACTAGGCATTATCTCATTCCACCCAAAGCAGTGTATTGTGTATGTATCGCATTCAGATAATAGTGGTGCAGGTATAAAAGTGTAAGATGGATTGATCGGTATAGTTCCCAAATGCACATACGGAGTTTTCTGGTTACCTGACTTATTTTTATCCCAGTCATCCATGTATGTCTTAATCTTAGCTGCAAAGAGTGGAACTAGATCCATTTTACAGCAAGTTTGTCTGCTCTAGAGGACTGAGTCTGTCCTCCATATGTCCCTATGATCTAGTGTCCCATAAACACCTTTACTAATCATTAGTACAGAGTATGAATGAGGGGTAGCCATAGCAACACTGGAGAGAAAGAGAGAGCAAAAAGAAACACCCTTTTACCCCATCGAAATGCAAGGGGATAACCATAATATGGGCCCCAGCATAACACCAATCTCCAGAAATCACTGTTTATATGCAGACTTTCCCATTGCACAAGTATTTATTCCTTCCTGAACACCAGAAGGTATATGGACATTCTTTGAGGTCATTCTTTGACATTTCATTGTTACATCCTCTCACCTTGACCAAGAACAGAGGTCCTCTGTAATCAAACATACAAACATTTCTTTTGTTGTTTCACAGTGTGACTGGGCAAAATAGGAGATCAGTAATGGAAGACTCCTTCTGAGCACCAAGGACACATTGGCACAATTTAGTTTGTCGCAGTTCATTAGTTCAGTGTAACTTTGATGTGAAATGTTGCTGATCTGTGAGTGGCAGTGACTCTAGAGGGGAACATTATCTGGAATATCCTGAAGAGTGCCTTAACATGAATGGTCTTAATGTGCAAATTCATCACACTCCCAGCATGACCTCAAAAATGTTCATATACCACCTTGTGTTTGGGAAGAAAATGCCACTTCTCCCATGAAAGCTCATGCGATAAAAAAATCTATTAGTCTTTAAGTGCCACAGGACTCCTTGCTTTTTTTGCTAGACTATAATGTGTCTTCTTTTTTAAAAAATAAAAACTAAAATTATGAGTGTTGGGAGTATTTTTTCATTGACACCAGCAGTCCCAAACTCCATGAAGAACATCATCTATTGGCTGGCTGAACTGCCTCTGTGGACCCCTGTGGACCTAGAAAAACACATCCAACATAGTGTTTTCTGTTGTGGAAAAGGTAGGCATAAGTAGCACTATGGCTCAGGGTCCCTTCCACCGTGCTCACTGTTAGGCACTGTGTCAAGACAATGGTTCCTGTTTCTTAGGTGGCACAGCTGATGTGTCAGTAGCACCATTAGCACAGCTTCAACTGCTCCTACGTGTCGCAATGACTCCATTGCCAAGCAAGACCCCCGAGTTCATGGCGACTGAAAAAGGATGTTTGTTAGGCCCTGGATCATGCAACAATGCACCCAGGCCATCCTTCCGATAAGGAGAAAGCACAGCAAATGTGTAAGGCACCCACTGTGGCTTAACAGAGAGCTCTGCACTGAGCTGAAGCATAGAAAGGACACTTACAGGAAGTGGAAGCTAGGACAGATGACTAAGGAGGCATATAAAGACATTGCTCGGGACTGCAGGGATAAAATCAGAAAGGCCAAAGGACAAATGGAGTTGCGACTAGCAAGGGATGTGAAGGATAATAGGAAGGGGTTCTACAAGTATATCAATAACAAGAAGAGGATCAGGGATGGTGTAGGCCCCTTGCTGAATGGGGCAGGCATCCTCGTGACAGAGGATGAGGAAAAACCTGAAGTGCTCAATGCTTTTTTTAGCTCAGTTTTCACAAGCAAGGTCAGCTCCCAGCCCACTACACTAGGTACGGGGGACTGGGGAGAAGAAGAGAGGCCCTTGGTGACAGAAGGTCAGGTTAGGGACTGCTTAAAGAAACTAGATGTGCACAAGTCCATGGGGCCGGATGAACTGCATCCGAGGGTGCTGAGGGAGCTGGCTGATGAGATAGCAGTACCGTTGGCCATTATCTTTGAAAACTCATGGCGAACGGGGGAGGTGCCAGAGGACTGGAAAAAAGCAAATATAGTACCTATCTTCAAGAAAGGCAAAAAGGAGGATCCAGGGAATTACAGACCTGTCAGCCTCACCTCAATCCCTGGAAAAATCATGGAGCAGCTTCTCAAAGAATCCATCCTGAAACACTTGGAGGAATGTAGAGTAATCAGGAACAGTCAGCATGGATTCACCAAGGGTAAATCATGCCTGACCAACCTCATCGCCTTCTATGATGAGATGACTGGATTTGTGGATGCGGGAAGAGCCGTTGATGTGATATACCTTGACTTTAGCAAGGCTTTTGATACGGTTTCCCACAGCATTCTCATTGGCAAATTAAGGAAGTATGGGTTAGATGCATGGACTGTAAGGTGGATAGAAAACTGGCTAGAACAACGGTTTCAGCGTGTAGGAATCAATGGCTCCATGCCAAGTTGGCAGGCAGTAACAAGTGGTGTGCCCCAGGGGTCGGTCCTGGGGCCAGTTCTGTTCAATGTTTTCATTAATGATCTGGATGATGGGATAGATTGCACACTTAGTAAGTTTGCAGATGATACCAAACTGGGGGGAACAGTAGACACCCTAGAGGGCAGAGACAGGATTCAGGGAGACCTAGACAAACTGGAGCAGTGGGCCAAGAGGAATCTCATGAGGTTCAACAAGGATAAGTGTAAAATCCTGCACTTGGGACGAAAAAACCCCATGTACTGCTACAGGCTGGGGAGTGATCAGCTAAATAGCAGCACTGGAGAAAAGGACCTGGGAGTCATGGTGGATGGGAAGCTGGATATGAGTCAGCAGTGTGCTCTTGCTGCCAAAAAGGCCAATGGCATACTGGGCTGCATGAGAAGAAGTGTTGCCAGCAGATCGAGGGATGTGATCATTCCCCTCTATTCTGCACTAGTGAGGCCACATCTGGAATACTGTGTCCAGTTTTGGGCTCCCCACTACAAAAAGGACATGGACAAATTAGAGAGAGTCCAGAGGAGGGCAACCAAAATGATCAAAGGGCTGGAGCACAAGCCCTATGAAGAAAGACTGAAGGAACTAGGCTTATTTAGCCTGCAGAAGAGAAGACTGATGGGGGATTTGATAGCAACCTTCAACTACTTGAAGGGTTGCTCCAAGGAGGAGGGAGCTCGACTGTTCTCGGTAGTAACAGAGGGCAGAACGAGAAGCAATGGCTTCAAGTTACAGCTGGGGCGGTCCAGGCTGGATATTAGGAAAAACTTCCTTACTAGGCGAGTGGTGAAGCATTGGAATAAGTTACCTAGGGAGGTGGTGGAATCTCCATCTCTGGAGGTGTTCAAGTCCCAGCTGGACAAAACACTGACTGGGATGATCTAATGGGAGTGGTCCTGCTTTTTTTGGCAGGGGGTTGGACTAGATGACCTCGTGGGGTCCCTTCCAACCCTATGATTCTATGATTCTATGATTCTTCAAGCATCTCCTCAGTACTTCTTACTGGCAGAAGCTATAATCACCAACTGCGTACTTGCATCTCCACACCAAATGTAAGGACTGCTTTTCATTAAAAAATGAATCATCCAGTCTTCCAGAGTACTTAATTAATAATAAAGCAAGAAGAGTCCTGTGGCAGCTTAAAGACTAAAGCTGTGTTCACACACAGCCCGTTATCCCGATAGGGTTGTTCCGGAACAACCAGAGACCAGAACAACCCTAATCCGCAACAACTTTGTCGGGGGAGCAGCCCAGCGCTGAACCCCGTCGGTGCCTGCAGCTCCGCTCTGCAGGCGCTGGCCAAGGGACACCCCTCAGCACGCTGGCCAGGGTGCTGAGGGTTCCCTGGCCAGGGTGCTGAGGGGGCACCGCGTGAACGGTTGTTTCGGAACATCTTGTTCCGAAACAACACGTTCACACGCATTGTTCCGAAGCAAGTTGTTCCGCGAGGACGTTGTTTCGTCCTCGCATGAGGTTTAACTTGTTTTGGAACAACACGGTTGTATCGGAACAACGGTTCCCATTGTTCCGATACAACCGTGCGTCGTGTGAACAGCTGAAACCTTGTTCCGGAACAACCTCCGTTGTTCCGGAACAAGGGGTCTGTGTGAACACAGCCTAAGGGTATTTCTACACCAGGAAAAGTTCATTCAGATTTGTTACTTCCAATTAATAAGTTTGAGTTTAGTTTGAACTAAATGTGAACTTATTAGTTTGAATTGAAAATGTAGACTAATTCGAACTAAAGTTACTTCAAATTAGTCCACTTTGTTAGTTTGAACTAACTGCCCTTAGGTCAAACTTATTAAGTTTGAAATAAGGGTTAATCCTTGTCTACATTGTCCTTAGTTTGAACTAATAATTGAACTAAGAGCTTAGTTCGAACTAACAAGTGGATCTTACCTGTTTGAACTAAGCTTTCATTATTTCTAATTAAATAATTCCTTAGTTTGAACAAATGAAAGCCTACTGTAGACAGGTATTAAGTTAGTTTGAATTAAGCATCCTAAGTGTAAACATACCCTAACAGATTTCTTTGGGCATGAGTTTTCATGAACTCCAACACACTTTGTCAGACATCTGATAAAGTGGATCGGAACCCACGAAAGCTTAGACCTGAAGAAACCTGTTAGTCTTTAAGGTGCACAGCACTCTTGTCGTTTTTGCTGTACACAGACTAACTAAAATGGCTACCCCTTTGGAAACTAATTAATAGTGGGGAGGAAGCCTAAAAGGACAGGGACAATGTGGAGGAATTCTAACTACAAAGAATATGTACCTGGTTCATTATGTGCTCTATGGAAAAAAAAACCTACCAGAAATTGTCTTATATAGAAAGCACCTGCTGATTTTATTTTATTTTATTTTATTTTCCTTTGGAGGCCATTTCTGTTCCAAGACAGTGAGAGACAAAGGCTCCCGACGTCTGTCTCAGGAGCAGACACTTGGTATATAACACAGTAGACAATCTGGTAGCATATTTAGTGCCAGACAGTCACTTAGTAGTATGCACAGACTCCCTCCCCCCCACACACATTTTGTTTTTGTTATTTTCATGGCTTTGGAAATTCTCTGTCAGAAGAACAAGGACTGCCAAATCTGTGCAGAAACTGATTAGAGAAATACAGGGGTTAGAATCTCACCCCCCCCCCCATACACTTGCAAAATTACCTGTATGTGTATTACCGCCAACGCTTTGGTTAAAAAATAAATTGCACATCCACTTTCTGGATGACATACCTTATTAAAAATTACTTGCTGTTCCCTAGACTTAGAAAATGCAGTGTTGCCCATTCACAACCAAAAGGAAAAATAAATGAGTTGAAGGCACTAAAATGATCATAAAAATTCAAAAGTTGCTTTATTTTAATGAACAGGTAGTCCTTTTTCTTTTGTTAAGTTGCCCAAATAAATTTAATAACCAGTAGTTCAGCAATTCCATGTGGACTTGCTTATGCAGAGCGGTGCAGTCCTGTGTTACCATAAAAGATCAAAACTTGTTAATTTGTGAGAGAACAGCTTAATAAATGCACTGCCTTTTTTTGCAGGGTGCTGAATTCATTTTTTTGGGAGATTTCCCTATGGACTCTATTAAAACTCTTTTTGTGTAATAATAATACATCTTTATTTGGTAACTTCATTCATCATTTCCTTTTCATATCTCTTACTTTCCCCTTCAGAAATGACAGCATTGCAACACAGTCATCAACTGACGGAACCTTTCAGTTTTAAACAAACCCTGTAATAAGTGTAGTAACTCTGTAAAATGTAGAGATTAGCCATGCTTACCCATACATCTAGTAAACCTGTCCTTCTGTGTTTCAGATGCTTAGTTCTAAGCCTTAACACTTGGTAAAAGAACATAGAAATCAATATTAATTCTGTCTCTGACTAAGTGGAAAGCAAATGTGCTGCTTATTTTCACCTATCTGAACATGACCCAAATCTTTTTGCGGTATCAAAGAAAGCTCATAAGGTGAAAATTGGACAGTGCAGTGTCACTGTGTATTTGGTGGGTGACTTCAACTTGCTATTTCTACCTGAGGTATTTGAAATTGCTGTCAAGTTCACTGGCTGGGTAAATGCAATTTGAACTGCCAATGAGGGGGGACGGGAGAAAGGAAATCGAACAATGTAACTTACTTTCCTACATAAGAACTGCAACAATAGGTGTTTCAAAATTGTTTCTTGTTTTAATTGCATCTTTTAATGATCAGGTGTGATTAGAAAAGTTTAATCATTGCTCTTTGAAGAAATTTGCTACTAAGAGACTCCATATTGTAAGGTCTGTTTTAACAAATGTAGGAACTGAATTAAAAAAAATATATACTAAGTAGATTTTGGATTGCATATTTATAGTCTTTCTTTTTCTGTTTTACTTGGTGGTATTGGTTGTTTGCCTACCTGCAGCTTCAGAGAAGGGCACTGTATTGTCAATTAAAATTAAAAATCCTCCTTTTTGTCTAGTTAACCTTTAAGTAATATTCCAGTTAGGGATTAGCATTCCCCTATCAGAGTGCTAGCATCTTCATATAAAATTGATTTATTAAAAAGAAATGATGGCTAAAAACAATAGCAAGATATAAATCACGTGTTACCTGTGTTACGACTAACAGATAATATTTGAAATAATTATATATTTTTTTCTTTTGATGACTTTTGCTATTTCTCTACCTCTTTCATTTTACTCCTTTTGGAATGTCAAGCTGCACCTGCAATTCTCATGCACAAGGAGAACACTGAAGTATTTCGGGCTCTCATCCTGTAATGAGCTCTACACATGCTTGTGTACTCTTTGAAGGGCTGGGGCATACCTTAACAGCTGAGCCGTGTAATGACTAGTTGCTCCTCAAATCTGTTCTCCTTTGGATTTGTTTGGGTATAAAAATCTGCACTTTAAATCTAATTACTTCACCGTGCTCCTTTCATGTCTTGACAAATCATTAATTGATACATTTTATCAATGGACATAAATCTGTTGGTGTTATCTAGCTGAAAATGCATGGTATTAGAATTACACCAGTGAGTTTGCAAAGTTACAATATTTGATATTGGTGGTGCAGTGACTGGGTAAAGAAACTGAGGAATTAATTTGCATTCTGCAATAGCCTTTACACAATGTGGGAACGTTTACAAAATGGTTATTGAGAGAAAAGTTGCTGTTCAGAATACTACAGTTATTCTCTTTTTTCCTCCATCTGTTTATCCATTCATCCATCCTCAGGTTTACTTTGAATGTCCATTCAGAAGACCACATAATAGAGGGAGAAGAACTCCTGGTTAATGGATTACCAAGATGGAAGACAATAGTTTCTGTAGTGGTTTTCATACACAGACAGCAAAACATTTCTTTCACTCTATATGGCTTTTGCTGTAGCTTATGGAATAAAACCAGCCATCCAATATAAAAATGATATGACAGAGGAAGGATAGGGTAGCTCTCATTCCTCCATCTTCATCCACTCTTCTTAAAATCTTCCATCTTGAATTGTCTCAAAACAGCTCATCTAGCAGACACACAACTCCCATTTAGCACTGTATTTCAAAGAAAACAGAAAATCTTTTCTGCCCAGAACCAAAGTCAGTGTTCTGTTAGCCATAACAGTCTCTTAAAAGAAATCATGCTCACAACAGTTTGGTTCCAAAGAAATTGTGATATTAGTAGGCGGTACTGACTTGAAGCTGAAGTCCAAAGCTTTTCTTTCAAATGCATGGGTAGAAAAGAAAAACAATGTTTTGGGTCTTAGGAGTATGTATGCATCTACATTAGTCTTTAAAAGTACCACAGGACTCCTTGTCTGTTATGCATATGCACACAGTTTTGAACTCTGGTTCAAGTTTGGACCAGAACTTGTGGGCGTGAGGGAGAAACAGAAGCACTCCTCACCCCACCCTATCACCATGCATTAACAGTCAAAAATACTCAAATATTTCAGGGCACCTGACCTGCCTTTTGAATATGTAACAAAATTTGAAACTAGGAAAAATTTTGCATATTTCTAAAAACAGCTATCCAAAATGCAGTGACATGCACTTAAGCTGGTCTCTAGCCCTCTACCTTATTTTCATGCATCATCTGTCTTCCAGGTAAGGTATCTGTTCAGCATTCATATAAATTAATTCACATGGTTATCAGCAGCTGATAGGAACAAGCTTCTGTGCATTGCAGTAGACCACAGAGGAAAGGATTGCTTGTGTAATGAGGGTTGACAGCGAAGACTGAAAACACATCCTGGATAGCCAAACTAAAAGATCATCTTCTCTTTAATTTCAGATGTAGTACATTATGATGTGACTTATCACTATTATTGTTTAACCACCTGCAATAGCTCAGTTCTATTTTAACTGCATTATATGTGAGTTCC
The DNA here is from genome assembly GCA_007922195.1 of Podocnemis expansa. NCBI lineage: Eukaryota > Metazoa > Chordata > Testudines > Podocnemididae > Podocnemis > Podocnemis expansa. Next base: position 23,122,607 of record ML681995.1, read on the forward strand.
TTACAATGACATTTAAGGGCTGTAGCCACACACACTGATAAAAGACAAAAACGTGGCAAATTCACAGTGTAACACAAACAGAACTAGTTTGTGCTTGTCTATTATGTAGGGCAGAGGGGTTCAAGGGGCTTCAGTCTCTTTCTGCTGTCCAGACACTTTGTCATGCGTGAAGGAAGAACACTTGTAGCAGTCTCTGTTTATCTCTTTTAGCCCAGAATGGGGCAAGGAAGAGGCAAGATCATAGACCAGACTCATCTAACCTCTGGCCCGCAAGCTGGACTCTGGTCTGCCAAAGGCTTTCAGCCATCCCTGAGAGCACTGCTGTAGGAGCCTGGGAGCTGGGGCTGCCTGGGCCCCTTTTAAAACTCCTGCCCTGAATGCAGCTGCAGGGTGGAGTGGCCAGGCCAGAGAGTGGAGTTCAGGGTCCAGATTCAAGGTAGGACATGAGCCAGGGAAGGGGCAGAGGAGCCCCTGAAACACCTGGGAGTGAAAGGGTAGCATGCGCAGAGTTAACACAAGGAGAGGACCAGCGGCTGGGGAAAGACAGGGAAGGGAGGGGGAGGGAGAAGAGCCGGCGTAGGGAAGGGAAAGACAGCAGAGGGGGGAAGGAGTGGAGCAGAGCCAGCATGGGGAAAGGGAAGGGGAAGAGGGGAACAGAGCCCATGGAGAAAGGGGGTGGCAAGCCCACGCAGTGGCATGGCACAGCAGGGTCCGGAGAAAGCATCAGGGAGCCCACAGAGCCAGGGAAGGGGATGTGGTCAGAGATCATGGACAGGACAGTGAGCAGAGAAGCAGTCCAGTAGCCAAGAGGGAAGGGAAGCCCAAGCTGGACTGACTGGAAAAGTGATTGGGGAGCCTGAGTGGTGTGGGGGCAGGTGGAAGGGGTTTGGGAGCCAGTGAGGGGTGTGGGAAGGAGGGGAAGTAGTGGGGGTCCCACCACCTAGCTGCACGGCTTCCTTCACTCCCTGCCCTATTTCTCCTTTCCTCACCTCTGCCATGCGCCCTTGCCACCCCTTCCCATCCCTGTCCTTCCAACCACCCCTCCCTTTCCCTGCTCCCCATGCATGGCCATCCCTGCCCTCCCTTGTCACCCTTTCCCTGCTCCCCACACTCCCTATGCTTTCTCTGCCATACCACATGCCCCTCACCCTGCCACACTCTCTTGCCAACTATCCAAACTGATGTATCCTTAAGGTAAATAAATAAATAAATAAAGGTGAGCCTTTTTCAAGTTTTCACAGAATGCGGTTTAATTAACAAGTGAAAATTTCTTGTGTACAGTTGTGAAAAGGGCAGTTGTATAAAGGCTGCTGTAGGAAGGATGACTATTATTTGAGAATTGTGTTTAGGTGTGAAATGCAAATTTGTGGCTTTGTAGAAGCAAACTGTGTTTGTAAACCAGTGTTTATTTTTTGAGTTTTTAAATTTTAGTGGTAGTAAAATCAGTTTCTATTATGCCTTATCTATCCAAAATTTGCTCTTCAGCTCTCCAAGTAAGAAGAGGTTTGCAATGTGGCCCCTCAACCAAACAGGTTGGACACCCCTGCCATAGAGCAACTTCTGCTGTCTACCAAACTTTTCTGCAGACTGGAGCTGTGCTGGTACATGATAGAAAAAACCCATGTCCTTTTAGACACAGTATATGGTGCAGAGTGCACCTCCAGTTCCCCATCTCCCTGGTGTCCTTAGGATGACATTGAACTGGTCCTTGCATAAGACTTCATACATTTCAAACACCCACCATCAATGGTCCTCTAGTGACAATTCACATGATAGTTGATTCCACATAAAGGATAGAGCTGTGTTTGTAGCACTGGGGAAATCAGTTATCTACCAAAACATTGAAATCTATGAGTGTGTTAATTGGTATACAACTACTTAAAATACAGGGCCAAACTCTGGTCTCAGCTGAAACAATAAATCCATAGTAACCCCACTGATAGTCAATGATGTTACTTTGGATTTACCACACTGCTGTAAATTCAGTATTTCACCCTCAACACCTGTGTCTATTAGGAGTGAAGGCAGCCAAGAACAGTTCTACTATGAATACCTAAGAGTTCTTGTCTTAATTTTTTAAACAGAAAAGCTGAGATATATTAATACAGTAATATATTATATGTTATATATAATATTAAATGCATATAAATTGTATGACATATAATAATGATGTATTCAGTGACTTCTTTGTCTCTGTGGTATTTTCTGTTAGCCTCAGGTGAGTGTGTTTGGGGTGATTTTGCATCATTCCTCTCCAGTGCAGATCTTGGAAAGATCAGCCCATCTCCAGTCACTTTCAGGCTCAGTTACATAATGTGCTGTACTTGCAAGTAACTTGAGGGTTCAGTGAGTATAGAATCCAGTTGTCATATTTTGAGAACATCACACATTTACTGTGAGCATATAACACCTTTGCTCAACTCTGCTTTAATGTACTTCTAATGAAAGCTGAAGAGCAATCATTCAAGTTCTAACTATATTGAATACTGGCTAAGTTAGACACAGCCACTTGTCTTGTATTCTCTTGCAATAGCCAGAAGAGAATGATGGCTTATTTCTCAGATTCCTAAAATTAAACTCTCCAGGAACAATGACAGAGCTTTCTGTATAAAGAGTGTTTTACCTTTAGAATGGATTACTTTCTTTGGTTGCCAGAACTTGGCTTTGGCAGTTGAGATTCTATGGCTATGTTCAGATGTAGCTGCTTATTTCGAAATAAGTTATTTCAAAGTAAGCTAATTTGAAATAAAATCCTTAATTCGATTTAACATAAACTGAACCAAGGAAAACCACAAATCAAAATAGCAAGTCCAGACACAGGACTTGCTATGTCGATTCAGAAGAGGATCGCCATTGGAGATGTGGCAACATGGCCCCCAGGCAGGGCCATGTTGCCACCCAATCCCCTGCCTGTCTCTCACCTGGTGGAGCAGTGGGGGAGGGACCGTGGGGCACCCGCCTCGCCCTCGGCGGGGGTTCCTGCAGCCAGCTTGCAGGGTTTGCCAGCTGCCAGACGGGGGTGGGTCCTGGAGCCGGCTCCCCAGGCTTGCCACCAGCTGCTGGCAGGAGGGGAGGCGGTGCAGGAGCTGGCTCTGCCAGCAGCCTGGGCTTGGCAGGTGCCACTCGGGCGGCTGTTCAGGAGCCAGATATGCCCACAGCCCAGGCTTGGTGGCCATTGGTGGGGGGCTGGGGTGGATCTGGCTCTGCCCGCAGCCCAGGCTCAGCAGGTGCCACACAGGCAGTGGGTAAGGGAGCCGGCTCTGCCCGCAGTCAGGGCTTCACGACCACTGGTGGGGGGGCTGGTGCAGAGCCAGCTCTGCCAGCAGCCTGGGCTCAGTGGTTGCTGCTGGGCGGCAGCTGCTAAACCCAGGCTGTGGGCAGAGCCAGCTCCACCCTGGGCCCCCTGCCAGTGGCCGTGGAGCCCCGGCTGCGGGCAGAGCTGGCTCCGAATCGGCCCCCCCGCCAGCAGCCATGGAGCCTGGGCCGTGGGCACAGCCAGCTCCCACACCGGCCACCTCAGCAGCAGGTGCCAAGGACAGAACCCACCATCGGGGTGGTAGCCGCTGAGCCCAGGCTGCAGAGAAAGCTGGCTCGGTTCCTGTGGTACCCCCGGCTGCCCGTTTGCTGCAGCAGTGGGGAAAGCCACCTGCCGCCCTTCTGCGCCCCCCTCCACCTCCCATCAGCACCCTGGCCAGGGGGCTGGGGTGGGACTTCCTCCACAGTTTTGAAATAACCCTCATTTCGATCTCAAACTAGGTTTTATTGTTTTGAAATGATTTTCCTTATTTCAAAATAAGGAAAACGTCATCTGGAGATGACTATTTTTGAATAAAAAAATGGTGGTTTTTTTCGATTTAAACGCCTCATGTGAACACAGCCTATGATTGCAACATGTTCAGTTGTTTAGTTTTCAGTTAATTTATGTTCTGTTTTGTTTTTCGGTATCTGAGGTGAATTTCAGTATCTGAGCTGAGTCTGAATTTCGCCACGAGTTTGGCTGGAATCATTTTTGGTAACTTTTCTATTGTTTCAATTTGTGTCTCTTGTAACAACTACTATCTATCAAGGTAACAGACAGTAAGTGAACTAAAAAAGAAAATAATAAAAACGGAATAATTAAAAGCTAAGGCAGAACCACAGGCTTCATTTTCTGTAATATCATTGGGACCAGCTGACCTTTGCTTTTAGAAGCTTTTGAGGAAGAACCATCTTTTTATTTTATTACTTTTTAAAGTTCATCTGTTACATATGTTTCCTAAATATTTTAACTTTGAAGTTGTCCTACACCATCAGACATTCCTTAAAGAATGGAGAAACTTGTCTGCCCTGACTATCCTGGGCCACTCTTTGAACATCCTCTGTATGAATTCCTCAATTTTCCTTCTCTGAGGCTATGTCTACACCCAAAGTTTTATTTTGAAATAAGTCATTTTGAAATCACTTATTTTGAAATAAAACCCTTATTTCAAAATGACATTTCAAAATAAGGGAAAGCCTGCTATCAAAATGGCTGTTATTTTGAAACAGTTATTTAGAAATAACACTGTTTGGACATGTTGTTTCGAAACAACATGTCCAAATGGCATTATTTCGAAATAACCATTTCAAAATAACAGCCGTTTCAAAATGAATGGGGTTTAAGCTGTTTTGAAATGACGGTTCTTATTTCAAAATGATGGAGCCCGTCATTTTGAAATAAGAAAACGTCATGTGGACCTAATCTTTTTTATTTTGAAATAACCAGTGTTATTTCGAAATAAAAGAGATGTGTGGACATACCCTGAGACATGAAGAATGGAGGGTTTCTTTCAGTCAGTTGCACTTCTGTTTTCCTCTAGCTGCCTGAGGCAAACATTCTTAAAGAAATGTGCATGTATTTTTTTTCTTAGAACAGACGATCTTAAAACCAATGCACTAAAATGGAGAAATCAAGTACAGAAATCATTCAAAGTGGACAGACTTCTTGTAAAAGGCATTTTAAGCACTGCGAATGCATTTATTTGCAAAATGTCAGCTGGCTGGTGTAGGATGTACAATGGCCAGCTGATGTTTTGCTAACAAATGCTTTCACATACAAGAAGTCTGGCCACTCTGATTTTTCTCCATTTTAGTGCATTGATTTTAAAGTCATCTGTTCTAAAAATCTCGTTTTTGAATTATTTTTCAATCAAGACGAAAAGTAGATTATATTAAGACCTATGAATACCACTTGCCTGAAATCCACCCTATAATAATTGTGCCATCTGCTGAAGAAAGGTGAGAAAGCACAGGGAATACAGACAGACAGACCAGATGGAGCAAAATTAATATAAAGGTGGTCTAATAACTGAGAATTAGGCCCCAATTTTGCAAATGGACACGAGTTCAGCTTTATGTATGTGACTAATCAGTGTAAGTCTGCTCTTGAGTGCATAGCCAAGACCAATACATGAATATATGTTTGCAGTTTAAGGGCCTGACATTCTGTGAGTCTTCTGTTTCTTTGCTACAAAAATGGAATTGTCCTTATACATACAGAAGAGGAGGACATTCCAGCAGTATGAAACCTCCTCACACAACTTAGTTTCTATTTTTAGGAAGCGTAATCTTTTTCTCCAAAAGACACATGACTGTGAAACAGAATGGCAAATTACAGTTAACACCCAGAACTAACCTTCAGTTTTAAGATCTTTCTTTGACCATAAAGCTGAAAGCTAGAAAGTCGTTTCAACTGACTAGTTTCTCTATTTTTCAGAAACTAGCTAGCAATCTGTGTTCCTTCTCCTTATGACCCACACTAGTAGCCCATGCTGTTTCCCTTTCCTTGCCAGAAATTGATTTAACCATAATGTTATCTTGGATAGAGTTACAGTAAATTCAGAGCAATGCAGTATATTCTTGAAGCAATGGTGTGGTTTGTGATTTCTCAGGAACACCAGGAGTATACTCAAGATTTTATAAGGAAATCAATTTCTAGCGAAAGTCAGTGAGCAGTGAAAAGAAATCACTAGGGAAAGGCTTAGAAAGTTTCTTGAAGGAAAACAAAATGAAGTAAAGCAATGCTTTTTTTTTTCCAAAGAGCATCACTTGCTAGTGAATATAATCCTGCCTAGTAAGTCTATGCTTTGAACCTGTATCATTCCAGAATTGTCCACTTCAGAATCATGACTTGAGTTGCAGATTTCAGAACCAGCCACAGAGACAGAAGGGACACTGAAGTTGTTAGTCATTCACTGTCTTCCTTATTGCAGAATATGTCATTTTATGCAACAGATATTAGAGTACAGTGCAAAAATGGGGCAAGTGTTTGCACAGCATTCCCCTCGCCTGGATCTTTGTGTGTACTGAAGCTGTTTGAAATTTTTAGTACTACAGAATTTTCCATGGGAAAATGTCAGGTCCTATGAAAAACTTTTGGTATTTTCCATAGAGAATTTAAAAAAGAGATTATTATTTTGACTCAAAATATCAGGGGGGAGGGGTTCATTTTGGTTCCTAAGGTACGGACGAAAAAAACCCACAAATAAGACATTTGAAATTTTAACAATAAAAATTGTTTCAAATAGACATTTTGAATCAGATCAAAACACAACTGAACATTTTCAACAAAAAATATTTTTGATCTAAATTCTTTATGCGAAAATGTTCAGTTTTCAAACATCTCTAGCATGCATTAAGAAAAGGTTTCTTGTTCATGAGTCTCAATGGATGGCACAGTGGCCACAGGATGTGATGGGAATTCAGAAACTCTGCAGTTCCCAGCTGTGTCACAGACTCCCTTTGGATATGAGCATGTTGCTTGTCTATACCTCAGTTTCTTCACCTATAAAAGATTAATTATATCTGCCTGCCTCTGGAGTGTGTTATAAGGCTTAATTTCATTAATCTTTGTACAACAATGTAAAATCATTTGGCGGAAGGTACTACAGAAAATGCAGAGTATTATTGGTAGGGAGGCCAAGGACACAGATCTGTTCCTGTTACCTTGTGTTTCATGAAGAGTTGTATTGTGCAATGTATCAGAGTGTCTATTTCCATTCCCATATACTTCTGAAATTAATCATCTGAAAATCAGAGTATTTTGGGTAGTATTTCCCTTCCCCCATTTGGCACAATGGTTGAGCACAGAGTTGCCAATGAAAGACATACAATGGACCACTGCATTTTATGTGCTTGATGCAGGCAGATTCTGATGTGACCACAGGGTGTAGAAAAGTGGAACTCTTCCCAGAATAGTATCTCTAACATTCACTGAGGATGACTCGTGAATGATTTAACAGATAAATGATTACTTATAGAAATTATATGGGCCTAATCCAACACCCATGGAAGTCAATGGATTTATTACAATTGTATTAGGTGAGGCTTGAATAGATTCCACTGGTGAATATTTTCAAATAATGAATAAGGAAAATGGTAAATGGTTCCTGGGCAATTCACCAACAGAAAAAGAGGTGACATACTCCAAATAAATTACTCAATAGGAATTATTCCCTCATCTTTCTACTATATTGTATCTTTTCTCTGTTGACATTGTCAGTTATATTATCTCATATTGGCTCTTGCCCTTTCAAAAATATGATTGCAAGATGTGATGGCCATTTCATTAATGCACTTTTCTGTGACTTGATAAGTGTGGATTGTAATAGGTCATTAAGGGATAATCAACCAATAGGGCATGTTTCTTCCTAAACCCTCAAGTTTTGAGTTTTTTATTGTTCTCATTACTGATCTTTGAACCCTTATTTCTTCTGTACCTTTTTAGAGATAGAGTGATGAGAACTGAACACAGCTTTTGAGGCCAAGGGATAATGAAGGTATACATTTATCCATCCCATTCCTTATCTATTCTAACAGAATGATTCTGATGCTCAATGAGGTCTTCTTTGAGCTGCCAAGAATAACGCCCAGGTCTTTTTATTTCTGAGTGATAATTAATTTAGAACCCAATCAGGTAGATGAGTAGTTCCATGTTTTCCCTATATTATATGCTATTTTCCATTTGTCAACAATATACTTCATATGTCGAGCTCCTAGGCATGGTGTGAGCTTTAGTTAACTCTTGTACAGTGCTTTGAGCTACTTAGAAGACAGACATTTAATTTATTTAAGTACAAAGTAAAATATGCTTGAGAGGGTGAATTGGACAATACCTTTGAGTGCATGTACATTGTCAAACTAGAAAATTCACAAAGTATGAGGATTAGGGGAAGCAGTCTAGTTTTAAATTCTGGTTAAATTCAGGCCTGATCTACACTTACCGTGAAATTGGGCGGCAGCTGATGGGCGACACCAAGCTACATAGAGCTTCCCATCGATTCAGAGTTACTCTTTTTCCAGGGTGGATTTATTCAGTTCACTCTTTGAGCAGGTCTCCACTTCCACTCAACTGATCCCAAAGAATCAATCTGATCATGGTGAATTTGCCACCATCAGTGAAGACATAGCCTCTATGTTACTGATCACTGCTTGTAGGATGTATTTGGAATGATTCTTACTCCAAATTAGAGTTTCCACAGATGTGGGTTTCTTCTTTATTGCTCTTATCCTGACTGCTAGCCTTGTGCCTGATTAGATTGGAGAAGATCAATTTTCTGTTCTTTGATGCTTTCAAAGGCAGGAGAGAATTTTGCACCTCTATGAGTGCCACTCAGCAGCTTGCAAAGAATTTCACAGCTAGTGGGAGTGTTAATTAGAGCCAATTATGAATTCATTGACCTACCTTGCCACCAAATTGCACAGAAAAACTTGTATGATGGGGAAATGAGCTCTGATGCATATCACTCATTTTGGAAGCTTACTGTTACATGACTCTTCAAGTTATGATCAAATAAATGGGATGATCTACAAAAGGGGAGGAAGGAAAGAGCTTCCCCAATTAATCTATACAACAAAATCCTCCTGAGTGCTGCTTTTACTACAATTCTTCATTTTACTGATCTCAAAACCAAATTGGTTGATGAATTAATCTGTTTTCATGGGCTGGGAGGAGTCCATTGTTCCACTGGAACCATCCTCTCTGTAGGTAGTTTGGGGGAAATGAGCCTGGGCTTCCCTTCCACTTCTGACGCTAGCAGGAGGTTTAAAGCTTCTCCCAGAGGGCAGCAACAAGCAGCAGTGCCATACCTCACTGTTGCAGTAAAAAAACGTTACATTTCCCTATTCCATGAGTGCACTGCACTACCCACTATGCCTCTGAAGCCTCAAAAGAGCTAGAAAGCACTACTTTGATCATCTATTTTTGACCTCTCTTTTGACTGCAGGTCAAAGACTCTCATCTAGTAATCTTTGAGGAACACCATGTTCTTTATAATAACTAGATGGGCATTAGCTGGGAGATGCAAAATAAATGGCAGCAGCAACATGTGAGGAAAGTCTGGCAGAGAAAGACACCACCATCAAAAGAGGAATGTATGTAGCCCGTATCAAATTTCAGTTTGTGTGGGGCAGGGAAAGCAAAAGTTCGGTCTTCTGTTTCATCTGGCCAAGTCAGTTCAAAGCATGATGTGAAGCCTGCATGATCACTCTGAATATACTGGGAATGAAGGCTCTCTGAGAGGTCTGCTTGAAGACTCAAGTCTGATCTTCAGTGTACTGAATAAAGATGTAGTTTATAGTGCTAATGGTAAGCCACAATAAGGATATACTTCTGCTGCTTCCTCAGCAGCTATTTTCTTTAGCTCAAAAGATCAGGTGAGCTGCTTTTGGTACTAGATCCTTGAATTTGACCCTCAAAGGTAATCATGTCATTTTATTAAATGTGGTGATGGTTTCCTTTAGTGGCTGAGAGGTGCAGCCTCTATTGGCCGTTGATAATGAGGGAGGGCCAGATCCCCTCTGGAGGCATGGAACCTGGAAGCCCAACGCCTCCTGAGCAAAAGCAAGAGGGCAGGACCAGAAGGAGAAGCATAAAAGACAGGCTTCCCAGCCCAGATGGAAGAGAGTGTCTATCAAGGCTGTTTCCCCACTCTGCCACTTTGAGTGCAGAAGATGGGAGCCTGCAAAAAGCCTTAAAAACCACTAGTCCTAAAGCCTTAACTAAAAAACTCTCCAAGGCTACCAGTTTCCTGGCCTTGAAGTAGTATTGCTGCCACCACCAAATGCAAAAACCTCTTGAAAACCCAAGAAAACCCAGGGAATTCTTTCCTGTTAGGTACCCTCAATTGCTTTTCTTCTTCCCTCAGGAGAGAGATTGAATCCCAGCTGTGATATCAGCTGAAAATGGGACTTAATCCCCTTTAGTACTTGGCCATGCAGCCTAAGATACATACACACAAAACTTCTTACCTTGTAGGGCACAGAACCAAAGCTTATTTTAAAAGGGGACAGTCTTTAATTAAGAAGAACAGCTAAGAAACACTGAGAGTTGCTTCTCTGGGATTTAACTTAGGTAGTTACAAGACAGTGTGAGGGAGTACATGTGCTTAGCACAGAGAAATCCAAAAAAGAACCAAAACAGATAAATAAGCTGACTGTGTCTAGCTGAACATTCCCTGTCCTACTCATACATGGTCAGTTACAGACTAAAGCCTACCTTCGCCATGGATGTCATTGGATCCCCCAGGCCTGGCTGCCTGGGCCTCCACCTGGTCCTTCCAGGAGGTCTGCTTCCATAAACAGGAAACAGGCAGGGTTGCTGTTCCAATTAAAAAACCTGTACTTTGTTTCTATTCGCTCTCCTGGGACTTCCCTAGGACTCATTGGCTATGGTGTTGACCCCATCCTCCCCAAGGTTAATACAACATCTGAGGGAGATGGATGTCTCTCTCTAGGTGCTGGGATCACAGCCTTCCTGCTATCCATAGAGAAGCTGCCAGAACTGCCCACTGCCTGGGACCCTGAACATCTACCGGATCAGCCGGCAACCAGTGTACCCACTGAATTACCTGGGTCCTGTGACCTGAAGGAGCTGCCAGAGATCCAGGACCCCTGTGAGGAGATAACTGGCCCTTGTGACCAAGAAGAGCTTCCATCTGCTGACAGCCCCAAGAATCTGTCAGACTTGCCACTGATTGACGAGGCTGAAGTGTTCTGGGACCTCACCCTTGCAGAGTGCCTTGAGGAGAGTGAGGGTGACTCAGAGAACAGGTATGCCAGGGAAAGGGGGGCAAGAAAGAAGCTCAGGGAAGTCAGACACTAGTCCAATCGTGCTGTGGCTTGTAATCAGCCAGAGGGTTTCAGCTGGAACCCTGCTAACTCAGTGGTGGGGTACCCATCAGTGCCAGGATCTGGAGCTGGGACATAGTGGAGTCAGGTAAGTCCACATCCCCCTGCCCACTTTCTATCCTGACCTTGGGGTGATCTCTCTGCACTGTGATATAAACTATGTGGCTCATCTGCTCCACCCTGCGTGAGGGTGGGGCTGCAAACAGTTGGCTCGTCTTGCCAAGAGATAAAGAATGTTGACCTTGTCTTCCCCATCTTGCCAGAGGGCTAGGTTCTAGACTACTTATTTGACCCCTAGAGGGATGGATACCATTTGGTCTCTCTGCCCTGCCCTACCTGAAGGTTGAGGCCTCAAAGTGTCTTCTCATCTTACACTGCTCCTGCCCCACCCTACCTGACCATCAGGGCTCTGAACGGTCTGCTCACCCAAGAGAGAGCTAGAACTTGCTAATTCCCCCCTTCTAGTTCAACTCTCCCTGCAGGACATCACAGCTCAGAGATGTGGTGTCCCATGACGTCCAGAGAGGGACACTACCTCCTGCCCATGCTGGGGGACATTTACAAGTACCTCTCATATAGATCTTTCTGTGACTGCATATTTATAAGTATACTGACAGCAGCTTTTTAAAATATTAAACAGCAAAGGTGGGTGAATCACTCAGCCCAACTAATATCCCATCACAGGCCATTGGCATATTGAATACTAGTGGCAAATATGCCAATGTCCTGTGATGGGATGTTCGATGAAGTGGGTTCTGAATTGGTGCAGAATATTCTCTTTCGGGTGTCTGGCTGGTGAGTCTTGCCAACATTCTCATGTCCAGGAATTAGCTAATCACCACAGCTGGGGTCAGCAGGGGATTTTTCCCCAGGTCAGATTGGCAGGAGTCCTCAGGTTTTTTCACCATCCTCTGTAGCATGGGGCATGGGTCACTTGGTGGTGGTTTCTCTCTACCTTGAAGTTTTTAGTCCTTGATTTGGGGACTTTAATGACTCAATCATAGGTTAGGTGTCTATTGCAGAACTGGGTGGGAGGTTCTCTGACCTACATTGTGCAGGAGGTCAGATTTGCCCTTAGTTTGAACTGATGAAGGCTGACTTCAAAGTGCACAAACCTCGTTTGATTTAGAAGTCACAGTCAATTTGAACATAGTAGTTTGAAATGGCCCAGTGTGGCCTTCTCAATTCGTACTCACTGTGAGTTCAAATTGACATGAGTTGACTTTCCCCCCAGGGTGCATGGCACCCTGGAAGGAAGACCAGTCCTTCAGCACCTGGGGCCAGCAGCCCCAAAAATGCCTCCACCACCCCCAGCCATATTTGGCTGGGGGGCAATGGGGTTCCTGTCCACTGGCTGGGGAGAGGGACCCCCACTGGTGGCTCTAGCCCCACTTGCCACCTAGGGAAAGGATCCCTGCTGAGCTGGAGCCCCGCTCCCCTGGCTGGGGAAGGAACCCCCAGTCACAACTCCAGCCCTGCTGGCTGTGCACAGGGACAGGATCCCCGCCTGTGGCAACAGCTCCGCCTACCTTGGGCACAGACAGGACTCCCAAGTGTGGCTCCAGGTCCAGATCCTATCCCCATGTGCGGCAGGTGGAGCTGCAGCCACGCACGGGGGTCCCATTCCCGCCCACAGCAGGTGAAGCTGGAGCTGTGTGCAGGGGTCTCATCCCTGCATGCAGCCAGCAGGGCACCAGCTGTGCATGGGGTTCCCATCCCCACACGTGGCAGGTGAAGCTGGAACTGCACGAGAGGATCCCATCCTGGTGCGCAGCCAGTAGGGCTCCAGCTGCTCATGGGGGTCCCTGGTCCCAGCCTGGGGAGGGCAGCTCCAGCTCAGCATGGGGATTCCTTCCCCACACAGGGAAGCCAGGCTTCCACCCCATGCAAGGGCCCCTTTCCCACATGGGGGCAGCCCTGTTGGAGCCAGGCAAGAGGAATCCCTTCTCCCTCCACCTTGCCAGGGGAAACTTTCCTCTGCCAGGCTCTAGCCTTCTGAGCCTGGCATGTGGAAAAGCATTCCCTGCCCAGCTCTAGCTGCACTGCAGCTAGAGCTGGGAAGGGGATGCTTTTCCCTGTGCTGGGCTCAGAGGGCTGTAGGCCAGCAGGTGATTGGGCGGTGGCATGGCCCTTTTAGGGGGCCATGTTGCCACACCTCCCATGGTGCCCCTTCTCCAATTCGAATTAGCAAGTCCAGTGCATGGACATGCTAGTTCAAATTGGAGTTTCTAGTGTGGCCATGTCAATTCGAATTGACTGAATTTGAATTAATAATTATTAGTTTGAATTGACTAGTTCGAATTCAATCAGTTTGAATTAACATTCTAAGTGTAGACATAGCCACTAAGACTCTACTTCAGACCAGAAACTAAACTAGCACCATCCTCCTGAATGATGAAGCCAATAAATAGTTTCTCCATCTACATGCCATGAAATAGAGGACATGGAATACAATAATCACTTGGATCCAAAAGGAAGCATTTCATGTATGTTTGAATCCAATGTTAAGCATTATTATATCCATTTATTCCCTGCAATACAGTGTCTGTCTGCATTATCTGCTGTAGAACCTAAATTACCAGAAAGAGAAGTGAAAATACAGATCATGCGTCTGCATAATAAAGTTGATTGCAGTGTTTAAAAATTGAACGAGGAACCCATACTTTGCAAATATTAAAATCCAAATAGAATAGGGGACAATCATAAAGTCTCATTACTCTTGGCTGTTGTATTCCTATGAGAGAGAAAGGAAGAGCAGTGCTGGAAGTGGAAGTGGGATTTACACTCCTCTAATCTTTAGTCTTCTGTTCCTGCCACACTTGTGATCAGACAGTGTTTCTGTTTTTCTACTCACTTTAGCCAGACATTCTCAAAGATTATCTCATTTGAATGCTTTAGCATCAGGTGTCATTTTCTTCCTCCAAGGATGCACCAAATTGACTATGCCACAAAGAACTCTAAAGCAATGTCTACACTAGGAAAATTAAGTTTGAATTTGTTAATTCAAACTAACAAGTCTGAGTTTGGTTCAAGCAAAACTCAACCTTATTAGTTCGAGTTAACAAAGTGGACTAATTTAATTTAATGTTAAGTTAAATTAACCCACCTTGTTAATTCAAACTAACTGCCCTTAATTTGAATTTATTAAATTCAAACTAAGGGTTACTTCTAGTCTACACCATCCTTAGTTCAAACTGAGGATCAAACTAAGGGCTTAGTTCGAACTAACCAGGAAGCCTTACTAATTCGAACTAAGCTGTCATTAGTTCCAATTAAAGAATTCTATAATTTGAACTAATGAAAGCCTAGTGTAGACAGGTACTAAGTTAGTTCAAATTACACTTCCTTAATTTGATCTAACTTGCAAGTGCAGACATACCCTAAAACACTTATAATCTAGATGCATACAGGACTTACTCAAAGTAGAAGAAAAAACAGATTAAAACAAAAGAAATGGTGTACATCAAGTATGTGGTCATAAGATAAACTACTGGTGCTTGATAGAAGTTCCTTTCATGTCCTAAGAGGGAAACAAGCAACATCTCAAGTGTTTGAACATCTCTGCCTTTGGATGACATCTAATGTGTGTTTCCTGTCAAAATCTGTAGTTCCAGGTATATGTGTCAATTTTCTCCTTCTTTGATTTGCAATTTTCTTATGTTTCTCAGGTTTCTTTAAAGTTCCTGTTTTACTGCCCTGCTAGACTCACCCACTGCAGAAGGTGAACTCCACAATCTCCACAGAAGGGTTGTTCCCATCTGTTGCTTACCTTCACTTTGCGCGTCTTAAGTTGATTCAGAACTGAATTCATTACTGTTGATAAACAAACTGATTATTTTTTTCAAAACAACATTCACAGGGAATTTTCCAAATATGAATTCCTTATCTAGGAACCATCTGCCTCCACATCCCCTTTTATTCTTGAGTCTTATGACAACGTTTTCCTTTTGAACTCTCCTGGGTATTTTGGGTAACTTGAGGTATGGTTGGGTATATGTCAGGTAATTTTGGTATTTCCAAACTGTGCTGTCATCAGTGCGTGTGTCTATACTTAGAATTGAATTTGAATTGGTGACAATCAATTTGAATTTGATTAAGTGCATGGTCACACTCGCTTCCATCAATTTGAATTGAGGAACTCCTCAGTTCAAATTGATGAAAACTGACTTTGAAGTGGTCAAACCTCATTTGACTTTGAAGTTGTGCTGGGTTTGAATTGACCCAGTGTGGCCATGTCAATTCAAACTCACTGTGAGTTTGAATTGACATGAGTTGACTTTCCTTCCAGGGTGCATGGCACCCTGGAAGGAAGACCAGCCCTCCAGGACCTGGGGCTAGCAGCCCAAAGGTGCCTCCACCCTCCCAACCAGATTTGGCTGGGCAGCAATGGGATTCCTGTCCCCTGGCTGGGGACAGGGATCCAGAGTGGGGCTGGAAACGTGCTCCCTGCACTTTAAAAAAGGGATCCCCAGGTATGGGGATGGGCTCCCCAAGCACTGGAAGAAGGGAGCCCCGGATGCACTGCAGCCGTACTAGCCACGTGCAGGGACAGGGACCCCCACGTGCATCTGCAGACCTGCTGGCCACAGCTACCATGGCTATAACAGGTTTCAGAAAAGAACTAGATAAGTTCATGAAGGTCCATCGAGGGCTATTTTGCCAGGATGATCAGGGATGCAACACTATGGTCCTGTGTCCTTAACCTTTGTTTGCAAGGAGTTAGGAATGAATGATAGGAGATGGATCACTTGATGATTACCTGTTCTGTTCATTCACTGTAAAGCACCTGTCATTGACCACTGTCAGAAGATAAGATACTGTGCTAGATGAACCATCAGGCTGATCCAGTAAGGCTAATTTTGTATACATTCTAGACATGAAGGTTTGCATGGAGAATGCCCTGACCCTAATTCCCGAGGGATTAACTGCCAAAATCATTTGATGAACAGTTGTGGCTCAGTAAAAAAGGGAGAGGACTTCATATCTTTCCTGAATATTTAAAGATGCCTCTTTATCTTTAGTGAAATGACTCACAGCACGTTTAAAAATCTGAAGCCTCATCCACAAAAGTAAGCAAGGAAATGCTTAATTCAGGATTTAGCACTCTGTTGCTGTGCTCAGATGATGATGAGAGGAAAATTTCACAACAAAGGAAAGTGTCGAAGGCTACTGAAGCAGAAGAATAATGAGTAAAAGAAACATTCAGAAAGTAACAACTGAGATGCAATAACTAGATCCAAGGCTGTGACCCATTATAGTGAATAAGCACTCAGATATTCAGCCTGAGATTTAAAGAACAAAGAAAAGAAAGGAGGAAGAAAAGGAAAGATAATCAGTCACAGCAGGGTAAAAGAGGTCTAAGGGTATATCAAAATTAATATATAAATCAGCTAGGATGAATGGCTCTTTACACTGCAGAGTTAAATACTGAAGATACTCTGTACTTCCCACATGGCCTTCAGAGATAGTTCTTTGGAAGTTGATAAGTAAGTTCCAATTAAAGTAAAAAAGAACACTTAAGGATGACCAGACTTAGGTTTATATATAATAGATAAAATGCGTATTCTTCTTTCAAAGGCTTTCAGAAGATCCATAAAGGTTGAAAAGGATGACAAGTCCTTGGCTACATCCTTATCTGATGTAAAATGACACGTAGCAGTGCAGGATCTGTTCCTTGTAGGTAAAGTGCATTGTAGGGTTTGCTGTTACAACATTAAAAAAGAAGCTGATAGATCATACTGGTTGGGACCTAAAGCAAACAGATAGCCCATGAAAGTGCAACACAGTTCAAAGGTCCAATAGTGAGAACAGTTCGAACATTGTCTCTGTCTGTCTCAGAGGCAGCCTGACAACATTCTGTGCTTCCAAAGAAACATGGAAATCTTCATTAGTGAATTTTCTTGACAGTGAATAAACAGCTGAAGAGCCACTTCAAAAACGTTTCTTTCCCCTGTAAGTCATTCACCTGTTGTCAGTCAACTTGATCTGTCAGAGTGTCATATGAATGATATTTTTTTTCCTTTTGGATCAGAACACTACTGAGAGAGAAGAGTGGATCTTCCCATTCCATTTCCCATCAGTGATGAGTAACAGGCCTGAAGATTTAACCTCTTTTGTATTCTGTTTTCTTATAATTAATTGTGCAGTAGTAAAGGCGAAAAATCCTCAGGACTGTCAGAATACCATAAAGATCTTCATGTGAGCTAACTTGAGTGCCATGAGAGATGAAAAATATCTATTAGATCTCTAAATCTATACATAATGCATTTTCCTGATAAGAGGACAGATCAGCCGCCCAACTGATATTTTAATATTACACGCAACAATAAAACACTTTGCTCACATACAAAGTTCCCACTGATTTACCCACCTAGTAACACAGAGGTCATTGGAGGTTTTGAGTAAAAGGCAGATTCAGTCCCAGACTCTTGTACAGAAAGCCAGGAGAAGAAAAAAAAAAAAAAAAAAAAAAAAAAAAAAAGGGCTGGCAGTGTTAGTCTAGTTCCACAAAACAAACAAGGAGTTTTGTGGCCCTTTTAAAGATTAACAAATTTATTTATCACATGAGCTTTCGTGAAAGAAAAATCCCACTTCATCAGATGCTTGAAGATGGAAATCTTACAGAATGAGAGCAAAATAAATATAGGGGAGTGTAAGTCATAGGATTGGGTCAGACTGTTACAGCAAATCAAAGCAGTTGATTGGATTCAAACAGTGGAGGACAGCAGTTAGCAAGGAGGTGGGGGGGGAGAAAAGCAAAATTATCTTTTGTAATAGGAAAAAAATCCATTGTCTCTGTTCAGCCCCGAGTTCATGGTGTCATATCTGCATATGGATTTAATTCTGCAGTTTCTCTTTGAAGCTTTGATTTTCCATTCATTTGCTTGACTATGGCTATTAACAGATCAGTAATGAAGTGATCAAGAAGATTTAAGTATTCCCCTATTGGTTTCTGAATATTTTTATTTCTGATGTCAGATTTGTATTCATTTATTCTTTTGCACAGACACTGTCCTGTTTGCAGAACGTATTAGGCAGGAATAAGAAATCAAAGTCTTCTGATTGGTTGTTTTCTCCAACCTTCTCTTGTTTTCTCCATTTCTTTCTAAGGTTAATCACACTCTTTCTGCTCTCCATCCTCTTCTCCAACCCTTTCTCTCTAACTCTACTCTTTGCCCTTTCCTTCAGTGCCCCTTTTAGCTTAGCACCACTCCCACCTTCTGTTGCTTCCACTTAAAAAAAAAATTCCAAAGGGATAGCTGTGTTAGTTTAGTTCAGCAAAACAAAATATATATTTTAAACATATAAATCAGTTAGTCTTTAAGTGCATCAGGACTTCGTGTTTGTTTTACTTGAAAAACAAATTACATCCTTCCCATGTTAGTGTTGGCACATAGGGTGAAACACAATCTCCATCCTTTTCTGTTAATTGCTGCTGCTTCCATGTGCCCTGTGCTGTTGAGACTAACTATTCTGCCCTTTTTGCTAAGAGTTCTTCATGAGCTTTCTATTGGGCACCTTCATTTCCTTGCATTACATGGTTTCCATTGGACAACTTCATGTATGAGTCAGTGTGTTAGAATCCAAAATACATGCCCCAGATGTATCCAGAGCTTCCCTCTGTTTCTGAAAAAAAACAAAAACAAAAACAGGCCACTAATTGAAGATTTCTCTTACTCCTTAATTTATGATGAACTACTTCCAACCAATATGTGGAATCTTTTCTAGGCTCTTAGGTTTTGCCTACACTGGAGGCTCTGTTAAGTCGACTTAACAAGGTCAGCTTTAAGTCTACTTAAAGTTGACCTTGTTAAGTCAAATTAGAGGCTATGTCTTTTATACTTTAAATTGAATTAATGATGATTAATTCAATTTAAAGTATTGCATGGTTATACTTGCTTTCCTTACATCAAAATAAGGACCTCCCTCAGTTTGAAGTAAGGAAAGGTCATTTTGAAATTGTAAAACCTTCCTTAAAATTTGAAATGACAGTTAAATCAAACTTATTAGTTAGATTTAAGTCAGTGTAGTCATGTTAATTCAAACTAGCCATTAGTTCAAATTAACACTTTTTGCCTTTCTTCCTCCCAGGGTGCCTTCCTCTTTCTATATATTGGGTGGGGGCATGGCCTTTCTTGGGGGCCATGTTGCCACACCTCCGATGGTGCCCCTCTTCTAAATTGAACTAGCAAGTCCTCTCCATGGACATGCTAGTTCTATTTGGCTTCATAGTGGAGCCATGTTAATTCGATTTAACTTAATTTGATATAATTATTAGTTTGATTGGATTAGTTTGGTTTATTTTAATTCAATTTAACAATCTAAGTGCAGACATAGCCAGAGTGTCCACATTGGAAAATCCTGTCGACTGCCTGCATCCACACTGACAGATGCTAGGTCAGCCCTTCCTGGTGGCCAGGAACTCTGGGAAGGGGCCTGAAGGCCACTTAAGATGACTTCAGTGTTATTCTCCATCTACATTGGCTTAAGTTGACTTAATAAGGTTGACTTAAGTCGTGCTTAAGAGGTGGTGCTATTGACCTGACTTAAGGAAGCACTTAAGTCAACTTAATAAAAGCCCAGTGTGAGCGCAGGGGTCTGTAGGTTGACTTAAAATATTGTAATTTCTATTGGTTTTCCATTTCTAAATTGTTTTAATTCTTCCTTGGGGGAAAGAAGAACACAAAAAGAAATTTAAAAGCATATTTTGATGACCTTGTATGCAAGAGCTACTGTACGAATTTGTCCTGATTCTGGATATTTGTCTTTAGCCTTCTGCATTGTACAGAATATACAACGAATTATCTTTTCATATGTACAATCTGTCAAGTCAAGTATATGCTTAGTATAATATAGGTTGGATGATGAAATGGTGTCTGTTAACCGGGATTTACCAAAGCATTTTCCTGCATGACCACTATTCAATCCACTATCATCCAGTTACTTCATCCAGTCCTGCTGTTACTGTTGATGCAAAAAGCACATTGTGGAAGTATGAGACTAAAGTCAAACCAGCATCTTAGTGAAACTCTCCATAGTACACTATTGTCCTTTAAATATTTCATAGGTCTATATGTACCTCTTAAATTATTCAAGCACACTCTTGTTCCTCAGCATAATATCTCTTTATAAGGATTTTGTCAAAAAGATTGAAATGTAGCATTCTACAGGAAAACTGATACTGCACTAAGATGCATAAGAACAATTGAAATGAAATTGATCATCGTATTCACAACATTAAGTTAATTCTACATCCATAACCCTGGCTGGGAGCAGAGGCAAATTAATGAAAAATGCTCACTTTTTTTTTTCCTCCAAATCATCAGTCTTCCCAAAGCAAATTAGGGGACTGGATTTCCTGTGATAAAGTATAAAGCTGTTTATCACTTTGAAATCTGTTTCTTGCCTATCTCTTTCTGCCTTTACTTTCTGACATTAAACTATAAGTGATATCTGCTTCAAAATACTCTCATCTTAACTAGTGTGGATGATCCTGGGGGGAGAGATAATGTTTTGTGACCCAATGATATTTAACCAGCTTTTTTTTTTACTTCAGTAATATGATTTAACGAGCAGCATAATGAAATCATACAAAAATCCAGGACATCAATCTCTGTGTGAATCAAATGTACTGACCTCGTAAGCATGAATAATACTTTAGACCTTATCCAGGATCAAAGTGACAGAACACCTTATGCAGATCCGATTTAGCTTCAATGTATCATTGATCCAGAACCCATTGAAATTGATTTCAGTGGGCTTTGGAGCTATCCAATAGAGATTTACTTCCCCAGATAATTCTGGCTACCAAGGTGATATCGGATCCATGCCAGATGATATTGGGGATCTTTTAGTGTTTTGATCTGCTTGAGCTCCTTACTTGTGCTCTAGAAAACACAGAATGCTGGCCTGCATAAAAGCCTCATGACTGATGCAATCAGATTAGGGGTTTTCCTGTATCTTTGAGTTTGCTCTCTGAAAGCATGCCATGAAAATGTGTCAGCATCTTTCAGATCAGTAGTTATCAGTTTCCTGGCCAAGAAATGATCCTTTGAAACAAAGGTTGTTTTTGTTTTCCTGATAAGCATTTTGAGGAGAATCCTGAAGCATATGGGACCATGCTGATTTCTACCAACTGAGCATTTGGCCCTGTGTCTCAAGTCCTCCTTTCTCTGAAGATTTTGTAATGACAACTTTAGCAACATCTGCCTTGGGTCTATGTTCTAGTTAGCTGTGACAGCCTTTTATTATGTGCCACCATAACTAGGATAACTTGCTCAGTCTATAGAAATTAACAGACCTAGGTTTGGGAGCAGGACATTCTTAGTACAGAAGGTCTTGACACATCAGCTATAAAAGCCTTATTTCTGTTTCTTTTTATTTTCTCTTTTTCCTATAAACATGGTCTAGGAAAATATCTTTATACTAGCTGTAACATCAAAAATGACAGGGGAAAATCAAAAGGGAGTTTATGAAATATTTATTTTCATCGATTAATAGCTCTTTAATTACAACATTTTTTTTTTTTTTTTGCAAAAGTTTCTATGGTCAGCTAAAACTTTTCCTTGGTAGTTCGCATCTTTTATGTAAACTTTCAGATTTTCATGGTTTCTTCCCCAAGTGAGTACCACATACAATTCTCTGAAGAGTCCGCATGAAATACTGGAAACAGCTGAAAGCATAGCTGAGAGCTTTATAATTTTGACAAGTTCCAAAAGGGCATCTGTGTCACCAGAGTGAACCATCCCTGAGTTTCACTGGCTGTTTCTGTCCAATTTTTAAATCCTCAGCCATTTCACCTTTACAAATTACAATGAGGTATGCAGCTATAATAAGTTAGATATCTGTGCCATGCCAAGACTCCTGGCCACTGTGATGTCAGAGGTGACTCAACCAAGTGCTCCCAAGGATACAATTTTTTGAGTCACCTCTGACATTACAATGGCCTGTCACATGGTACACTTCACCTGACACATGCACATGGCAAATTAGGAGAGCTGATATTACTATATTTTGAAGGGGATTAGGGAAAAAAAACCATCAAACTGTTTCATGGTCCTTTGGCTACCTCTCTATCACAAAATCAATTAGTACAATGTATCCTGTTGACAGGGGTTAAAGTATAATATGGTGGGCCCTGGAACCCGCTGGCATGGCTGGGCCCCCCCCATACCCATCCCCAGAACCCACCCCCTGCCCCAGTACCCACCCCCAGACACAGACACGGACATAGGCACCCCCAGCCACACACACACACACACACACACACACACACAGCTACCCCCCCCCAAGCCCTTACCTCCGCTGTTTGCAGGCTGACTGACTAGCTGGAAGCTGCTTCCAGCCACAAGCTGCTCCACTCTGCAGGGGGAGATTCATAAACTTCTGGCCTACCACAACTCTCTGCTGGCTGGGCTTAAGGTGGAACAGGGTTTAAGGTGGAGCCACTGGAACACTGCCTTCTGGCTGTTCATGCTATTTTAGCTGCCCCCCTATGCCAATGAATTCCTCTATTTTTAGGGGCCACAGAACACTGCCAGCCTAAAAACAGGGGACCACAGAACTGCATTCCAGTGTGTTCCCCCTTACCGTAAACCCTGTCTGTTGAAAAGCATGAATTTTGTTATTGCAAGCTTAACTTCAGAAAGTAAATTCTCATAAAACAAAATAATGAAGACAAGAGCCTAGTGTGAAGATTGGCAAAATGGGCGGTGGAAACAAGGAAAACAGCTAGAGTCTGACGTGATTATGTTATGGTATGGCTAGGTTTGAAAATTTTGTCTAAAAACTTGGAACCTCTTTGAGCTTCAAATCCCTGTTTCTCCACAGATCATCACTTAGAGGAGTGGAGCTTGATCCCTGCTACCACCACAGATTGATTTTTTTCAGGTCAGAAGGGACTTTCATTACCATTTAGTTGGACCATCTTCCTAATACAAGTCCTAAAACTTTACCCATGGAGCAGGCAGGCAATGTGAGTAGGGCCCTGCACAAATAGAAAACTGTGGATCTGCACTGGATCCACATCCACTCAGTGATACTATCTATCCGGTCTGCAATCTGCATGCCATGTTTTATCTAGATCTGTAACCATATCTGCAACTGCGCTTGGGCTCACAGTCAGCATTTTAGCTTTTGATTGGCTCATTCCCCACATGAGTTCTGCCCACTTTTTCCTTTTCTTTTTGGTGGTTCGCATGCTGTCCTGTCTATCAGATTTCCTTGGCAACCAATGAAATCTGTGATTGACAGCATGGCATGTGAACTTGAAACAAGAAAAGGAAAACATGGGCAAGGAAGTCATGAGGAATGAGCCAATCAAAGGCCAGCTGACAGTAAGCAGTCATTTTCCAAGGCTCAGCCTGCTGTGACTGAAACTCTGTCTGACAGACCACAATCAGAGCTGCGCTAGAATTGGCTGAAGAGCTTCCTTGTTCCCCCTTGTGCTACTGACACAGATCATGGCAGCAGCTGCAGAGATGGCTCACACCCTGGACAGATAAAAATAGAATCTGCATCTGCAGGTCAATTGGCAACAATGGGTTTGTGGTTATCCACACTCTCCGTGGATGCGGATACCCGCGAATCTGCAGCAGATACCCACAGATCTGCAGGTTCTAAATGTGAAGGAGAGTACTAGCTAAAACAATATTATAACTTCTATCAAATACACCACTTGCATCAGAGTTTACATAATATGGTGACAGTTTTACCCAATATCTTTAAAGTAGCTGCAGTTGAGTAGTCCTACTCTATTTTAAAGTGGAATGTGTTTATATAAAAATAAGTAAATTAATTAGTTTTTTGACTCATGCACTTTGTTTCACCAGTAGAAGTTTGTTCAATAAAAGATACACTCACCCACCTTGTCTCTCTAGTATCCTGGAACCAATGGCTATGTTCACACAGCACTCTTATTTCAAAACAACAGAGGTTGTTTCGAAATAAGAAATACCCTGTTCACACGACGCACGGTTGTTTCGAAACAACTTAAACCCCATGTGGAGGCGAAACAATGTTGTTTTGAAACAATTGTTTCGAAACAATGCCATCTGAACATGTTGTTTTGAAACAACAGTGACTTGTTTTGAAATAAATGTTGCCTGAAACTGCTATTTCGCTTTGAGCTTTTTTCCTTAATTCAAATTAACAAACGGTGAACACAGCCAATATGTCTACATCTACACTGCATACCACAGGTATCATGTGAACGGCCAGCCAGAAAGCTCCAATTCTATAAAACTCTCTGGAGCCATACCACCACTTAAGTGTTAAAATATTGATTTAAAAAAAAAAAGCTGGTTTTCTATTATTATTCATTTGAAAGATCTGTGGACAAGAAGATCTCAGGACTGAACACTCCAAAGGAACAGAAACACATCATTTTCATAGCTAATAATTATTTTAAGAAAACTGGCACATACAATGTTCACTGCCTAGCATAATGTACCAGAACCCCACAGCACAGTTTCAGATTTCTCCCTATTATAAAGTGGAATTAGTTGGATGATGTTTCCTAATTCAGACATTTAAAATGACATGGCTGCAATTTCAAAAGAGCCAAAAGCCATTTTTCTCAACCACGGAATGTGCTCCCTCACTTCCTCCCCGAAGAGGGTCATGGAAGGCAATCAGAGGGGTCACAAGGCGAGAAAAATTGTATTACCTTCTAAAGCAGAGAATATCTTGCTCTCATTCTCTATAAACCCTTTCCCTTCAAGGTCAAGTATTGTCTGTCAGCTCTTGAAACACACACGAAGGATATTAGCTTATTGTTATCACTAATATATTTTTAAATCTTTTATAGTAAGAGTAAGGGGAATAAGACATTTTTATTTTGAATAAAGGATCACCAATTTTTAGGGTTACCATGAGTCCATTTTTTCTCAGACATATCCTCCTTTTCAGACCCTAGTCACTAGGCAGTAAGCTGAGCTCCTGTTGCTGTTCAGAGCCCCTGTGGTGTTCGTATTCAGGCAGCCACATGGCCATCTCTGCTCCCTGTTAGGTCCCAGCTCCCGTGTTGCTTGGATCTAAAGAGGAGGACATGTCTGTAAAAAAATGGATGTATGGTTACCCTACCAGTTATAAAAAAGACTTGAGAGTCTGGCCTAAGGGAAACAAGTAGACAAATACCACAGACAATTAATTAAATTTAGGCTTCTTTTTTTCCCCTCAGTCTTCACTGGAAACCTACTCCATTTGTTTTTCTTTCCAGGGTTACTTACAGAACTGGAACTGTGGCTTAAGCCCTGCTGAGTGTGCAAGGTTGCTGAAGAGAAGTCAAGGTGCTGAAAAAAGCAACAAGGACCATGGGTCTGGAAGCTGGGTCCACTAGGCTCTTAAGAGCTAGGCAAGCATGACCTCCTCCCAGTGACCACCTAGGAAGTATTAGAAAAAAATGGAGTATCTGGAATAGGATGAAATTTAATAATGGGAAGTCCAAGGGCATGCATTTAGGGACAAATAACAAGGGGTATGTCCACATGTCTCTTTTATTTCGAAATAACACTAGTTATTTCGAAATAAAAAAGATTAGGTCCACACAATGTTTTCTTATTTTGAAATGATGGGCTGTCATTTCAAAATAAGAACTGTCATTTTGAAACAGCTTAAACCCCATTCATTTCAAAAAGACTGTTATTTTGAAATGGTTATTTCGAAATAAGGCCATTTGGATATGTTGTTTCGAAACAACACCATTGTTTCGAAACAACTGTTTCAAAACATGTCCAGATGGCCTTATTTTGAAATAACCATTTTGAAATAACAGCCGTTTTGATAGCAGGCTTTCCCTTAATTTGAATTAATATTTGCTTAATTCAAATTGACTTATTTTGAAATAAAGACTTAATTTCAAAATAACTCATTTCGAAATAACTTATTTCAAAATAACAATGTATATGTGGACATAGCAAAGAATTTTTCTTATAAGTTGGGGATTCATCAGTTGGAAGGGACTGAGGAGGAGAAGGATCTGGGAGTACTGGTTGATCACAGGATGACTGTACGCTGCCAGTGTGATGAGGCCATAAAAAAAGCTAATGACGTTCTAGGATTTATCAGGAGAGGTATTTCAAGTAGAGACAGGGAGGTGTTAGTGCCACGGTACAAGGCACTGTGAGACCCCATCTGGAATATTTTGTGCAGTTCTGGTTCCCCATGTTTAAAAAGGGTGAATTCAAATTAGAAAAAATTAGAAGTTTATGGAGGGGATGGTATGATTTGGATGGACTACACTGGAAATTGACTAATCTTTAATCTTTGGCTATTGGTGGTAGATATGCAAATGGTTAGGGGGGTAGGTGGAATAGATTCTGAATTATTACAGAATATGCTTTCTTGGAGACTGGCTGGTGGGACTTGCCCACATGCTCAAGATTTAACGGATTTACATATTTGGGGTTGGGAAGGAATTTTCCCCCAAGGCAGATTGGCTAGGGCTCTGGGGGTTTTTTTGCCTTCGTCTGTAGCATGGGGCTTGGCTCACCTGTTGGTGAATTCTTTGTATTTTAAAGTCCTTAAATCATGATCCGAGGACTAAATAACTCAATCATATATTAGAATCTTATTGCTGCAGTGGGTGGGTGAGGTTTTGAGGCCTGCATTGTGCAGGAGGTCAGACTAGATGATGATGCTGTTCCCTTCCGACTTCAGGGTCTATGGCTGTGTTCACACACACAGGGTTATTTCGAAACAAGTTGTGTCGAAACAACTTGTTTTGAAATAACATCTTATTTCGAAACAACATTCTTCGAATTAGCAAAATCTTATTTCGAAATAAGAGAGAAAGCCGGAAACGAAATAGCAGGTTCACACTGTGAACCTGCTATTTCGCTTCCTCTGGGGGCTGCAAGCACCAGCGGGCTGCAGCGCTGCCCAGCACTGCTCCCTGCCGGTGCCTGCAAAGGGGGGCTGCAGGCACCAGTGGGGTGCAGCGCTGCACAGCGCTGCTCCCCCCCGGTGCCTGCAGAGCCGGGCTGCGGGCACCGGCGGGCTTCAGCGCAGCCCAACGCTGTCCC
>ML681995.1:23150173-23292241 GCA_007922195.1 Podocnemis expansa
GTTTCGAAACAACTGTGCGTCGTGTGAACATGGTTTTTTTTTGTTTCGAAACAATGAGGTTGTTTCGAAACAAAAGTGCCGTGTGAACACAGCCATAGCCATGTAGACTAAATGTCTTTTATTTCGAAATAACGAGTGTTATTTCGAAATAAAAGTGCCGTGTAGACATAGCCTATAAGTGAGGACAGGTCTGTCTCACAAGGCTTGAGCGTGTGAGGGATCATCTTTTAGAATTGGATGTAGGTCCCTGATGATGTGATGTAGAGGTTTGAGTTGAGGGTTATAAGTGATGACTACTGGTGTTCTGTTGTTTTCTTTCTTGGGCTTGTCCCATAGTAGTTGACTTCACAGTACTCACCTGGCTCTTTCAATCTGTTTCTTCACTTCTGCAGGTGGGTACTGTAGTTTAAAGAATGCTTGATTGAGATCCTGAAAGTGTCAGTCTCTGAAGGATCAGAGCAAACTTACTTATATTTTGGGGCTAGGCTGTAGACAAAGGATCATGTGGTGTCTAACCAATTGTTTAAGAAGAGTAATAAGCGAGATATCAGAGAAGTTAGTAACTATACAAATCATTACACTATTCACGTAACTCAGACTCAAAATAAATGTGGAAAAATCTACCCTCAAACTGACACAGGAACTGGAATTTAGTGGAGTTCACTTCAGTGGTGTAACAGCAAAGGAATCCTTACTGAGACCCAGATTTCAGACAATAGGTCTCATATTGAACACAAGAGAGTCACCTCACAAATACCAGCATGTATAGCTTTGCAACTCATGGTCCACATGACCACCACCACCTTCATGGTACACCATGCTAGACTGCATATGTAGGCCTTCCAAACCTTCTTAGCAACCATTTGCAGGCTAAACAGACACAGCCTTAACAGGCACTAAACCATACGGAACAATATCAAAGGTTCCCTTCTATGGTAGACAAATGAGAACAACATCCTCTCAGTAATCCACTTTACTCAACCTCAGCCAACCATCATAATCACAGTAGAAGCTTCTGTTACCAGCTGGGGATGTGCATCTACAGAGCAAGGCAGGCAATCAAAACCAGAAACCAAACATCATATCAAAATCCTAGAACTGAGGGCAGTTTGCAATGCCTGTCAATACTTCCTGCCCCTCATAAAGAACAAATCAATCAGGATATTAACTGACAACATAGCCAGTGTGTTTTATGTCAACCTCCAAGGCACTGCACAATCACGCTCCCTCGGTGTTGAGGCAATCCATCTATGGAATTGGTGCATAAGATGTTCCACTCATACTTCAGCAGCTTAGCTGCATGTCACTGCAGACTTTCTAAACCAGGGGTCAGCAACCCTTGCCAGCCCCCGTGCCAGTTTCACACCCTCAGCAGGTGTCAGGGTAGGGCCAGAAGGTGACAGGAGCCACTGTGTGAGGTGGCACCTTTTCCTTGCTGGCCTTGCCCCCTCACACAGGTCCCATCCCCTGCTGAACCTGCTCCCCATGATGCGGGAGGCAGGACCATCAGGGGAGAGAAGCTGCATGTGTGGTGGCA
Organism: Podocnemis expansa; assembly: GCA_007922195.1. NCBI lineage: Eukaryota > Metazoa > Chordata > Testudines > Podocnemididae > Podocnemis > Podocnemis expansa. Next base: position 23,151,711 of record ML681995.1, read on the forward strand.
CCTTTTCCCCCCAGCTGAGGACCAGGGACAGCAGGGCATAGGATCCATACCATGCTCAGCCTTTGTGACCTCTATGGTCCCAGGCCCCACTGGGGGTTGTGGCCAGCAGGTGGAGCAGCCGTGGCACCACATGCTGCTGAAGAAAGGAACATGCACCATCGCTGGCACACATGCCAGGCGTTACCAACCCCTGTTCTGAATAGACATTTCTCAATTGCCCATAAATGGCAAATAACCAACAAGATCCTGTAAACATCTTCACTCAGTGGGACTTTCCAAAAAATCGATCTGTTCGCCATATGTCAAAATAAAAATGTCACCAGTTTTGTTCTAGAGCAGGGATATGTGCTAGTCTTTTAGGCAACACGTTCTTAAACAGCTGGAGGAATGGAATATTCAACATATTTCCATGCATTCCAATCATACTCAGGACCATCTCCAAAATCAAAGTGGACAGAGCAGGTGTGATAATGATAGCACCAGCATGGCCACAACAGACTTTGCAGATCTGTTCACACTATCAGCATGCAAACCCATCTCTCTCTCCCACACAGAAGATCTATTATTACAACACAATGGCACACTTCATTGCCCGGGGTATACAAACTACACCTGACAGCATGGCACCTAATTGGTTCCAAGCAAATGAATTAGAATGTTCTGATGCTATTAAACATGTTCTAAGGAACAGCAGAAAACTCCCACCGTTAGGTGGACTTACCTCCAGAAATGGCACAGATTCCAATCATGTTGTTCCTACAGACAAATGTTGTTGATATCCTCCTCTGCACCAAAAACTCTGGACAACCTCCTAGAACTGAAACAATCACTGTTTTCAACTAGTTCTTCAAACAAACTAGTTCCTGTGGAACTTTTAAAGACTAACACATTTATTTATCATATAAGCTTTCTTGGGCAGAATCCCACTTCATCAAATCCATAAACTGTAGGTTACAATATGAAAGGGTAAGTATGAATGCAGCAAGACTCTTTGTTTTAAGGAACTACACTAACATAACTACCCTTTTGAAACTAGTTCCTTAAAAGTTCACCGAGAAGCAATTTAAATATTACACATTCATATTAACGAATCAACAATGTTCTTTCACTCTACAGTGAAATGTCTTTCAGCAGACCTGCAGAGATTCTTCCTTACCATCTATTCCCAGTAACACCATGGCACTTAAAACTGGTATTACAGAAACCTCCATTTGAACCCATGACAACGTAGCCTTTATTACATCTTTCCATGAAAGTTTCTTTCTAGATTGCTATCACATCTACCAAAAAAAGTAGGAGGAATTGCTGCCCGCATGGCCGATTTTCTTTATAGTGTCTTCCATAAAGATAAGGTAGTGTCAGATTTCCATATTATTCAATCTATACATTTACATACCTTTTATTTGAAGCCACAAACAGATGGTCAGGAAAAGGATCTTCATACATTAGACATTAGGAGACCGCTTTCCTTCTACCTAAAAAGGACAAAAGTGCTCTGTAAATCAAATTCCAAAGGGATAGCCATGTTAGTCTAGTTCAGCAAAGCAAACAAGGAGTCTGGTGACACTTTTAAAGATTAAAGAAATTATTTATTGCATGAGATTTCATGAGAGAAAATCAAAGCGACTGACAAAGTGGGATTTTCTCCCATGAAAGCTCATGCAATAAATAAATAATGGTGTGTTTTTAAAAGTGCCAGCAGACTCCATGTTTGTTTTTCTGTAAATCAAACAAGCTCTTTATCTCATTTGCCAACTGTATAAAAGGTGAACCCATATTGATGCAGATTATCTGATTAGATATAGCAGGGTATCTATACATTTTATAAACAGAACAAACAAATAAGTTCCATCAGGTGCAAGAGCTCATTTTACCAGTGCTATCTCCAGCATTATGGCATTCCTAAACAATGTTACCCTTACAGATGTATGCAAAGTCACTACATGGTCATCAATGCACACATTTATCGCTCACTATGCAATAGAACAAGCATCTACAACCAATACCACTGTGGGCAAAACTGTATTTTCATCTGTATGCTGAGGTCCTTCCATCAAATGATGGTAACTGCTACATAGTCATCTGAGGCCAGTAGATCCTCCTCTACCAGTGTCTTGTAGTCCGTAAAGTGTTCAGGAAGAACTACATCCCAGAAGCACTCCATAGACTTCTACAAGTTAAAGCTGTATTGGCCTATAAGTGCCTGATGGTTTGCGACATGGAGCTGGAGGGCTGAGGAGGAGTAGAACTTCCTCCCAAAGAGGTCCATTTTATTGCCTCCTTGTTCTTAGGGGTAGAGGCTGGTTGTCCCTGTCTCTCTTTTTGGTTGACTGCATGTGGGGTGTCTAAACAGGAATGCAAATTTTTCTGGTGGTACATGATACTTGCGTTCAGCCATCTTGGACACTGGTGGAATCAAAGATGGTGTTTGCCAGCATATTTTCACTATCTTGCGTACCCCTTCATGAAGCAGCACCAACATTCTGGCTGGGGGTTGCTGCATCACCCACATCAAAGAGGGGTTGAAGTCCTCCCTGGTGACCTCCATCTCCAAGTTGAGGTTCACCACCATACAGCATAGGAAGTCTTGGTGGGCATGGGGATCATCCCTATAAGTCAGTGGTCTAAGGTCCTCCCTCTGGGGAGGAAGATGAAAGTACCCTTGACCTGCTGTGCCCAGATCTGTCAGTGCTGGGGCCAAGCTCTTCCTCACAGGCCCCAGAGGAGTGAGATCTAGACGAGGGAGATCTGAAAGAGCCCGGTGTTGTGCACTCTTCCTGTCAGGGCCAGTCCAGCCATTGGCTGGATCATTCCCTGAATGACCATGGTCCCAAGTCCTTGTGCATTGTGGAATGGCCTCTGCTCAGTGCCAATCTAAGCTGCACCGGCTATGCAACCGGCTCTCGCCCCTAGTTGGTGCCAGGGAGGTGGAACGGTCTGAAGTCAGTGCCATAATGGCCAGCACCGAGGACCCGGCATGCGGGCCTCCATGCCATGGTGGTGTTGGTGACCGCTTACAGCAACGCTTTCCTGCCAGCTTTGCTGGAGCTGGGGTCGCTGCCAAAAGCGGAGGAGAGCATCGGTGCCAAGAATCAGGGCCAGAGGCATCAGAAGAGGTTGATTTGTACCTCATGTGTCTGGAGCCCTGTGAGGGAAGAATGGAACGCTCTTGGGAGGTCTCCAGGGAGAAGGGTGGATACTCCCCTTCTTTTTCTGGTTCAGGCTCAGAATGTGCTGGAGTAGTCCTCAATGGAGTGGTTGGGCTCTTACTCTTTTCTGTGCTGGTGATGGACCACACTCTGTGCCTGCCCAAGCCTTAGAGAGGAAGGAAGGCTTGCCCCTAGGCTTGGTGGGTTTGGGAGGCGTGGGGGTTGGCAGTTGAAGTAGCGCTTTGCTGCCTCAAAGGCCTCTGGTGTTGACGGCACAGGTAGATGTTCCATGTCCTTCCCCCAAGGGGGTGGTGTTGGGGAGCTGGAGTGGCACTTGTGCATCAGTCTTGAGTCCAACCCCAATTGTTATTCTTTGGCTCTGGTGGGGAGTGGTGCCGAGAAGGCTCCGGTGCTGACGTTGCATGAGATGCCAACAGTTCTGTAGAAGCCCCAGCTGTACTAGGGGTGGGCTGCAGTGCTTGCTCCAAACCTATAGCATGCAGCTTTTGCTCTCTGTCCTTCAAGGTCCTGACTTTGAATGATCGACAGACAGAGCACTTATCAGCCTGGTGGGATTCATTCAGGCATTTTAGGCACTTCTCTTGGGGGTCATACAGCAGGAAGGGCTTGCTGGTGCAGGGTTTGAAACTGGGCATAGTAGGTGGCAGGTAGGACTGATCTTCAGGCTCCGAATGTTGAGTGGACTCAGAGAAAACACCGGATCATGACGGGATGATATCCACAAATAGATCTTCCAAATTAGATGGCTGGTTCATAAATGGATGTTATAGACAGGCGCTTGCATGATGGCAAGAGCAGGCTTTCTGGTACTGTTGCTGAGGGTGAAAAGAAGGAACTGGGGAGGGTCAGTGTAAGGTTCATTTATATAGCCAAGGATGTGGCCAAAGGGGGTGCTGGTCACTGACCCTGCCCTGACAGGCTAGAGCAAAAAGCTTTCCAGCCAATCATGCTCTGCGGCATGTAGACACCTGTAACTGAATGATGTGAGCAGAGCTCAAAGAAGCACTTCTGTTCTTCAAGATGTGTTTCCCTGTGGGTACACCACTGACATCACTCCTTCCCACTCCTCTGGAGTTCAGATATGGACACTGTGGTAAAAAAAACAACCAAGGGGAGGGAGTTATGTGTGTGCTGGAGCCTGTCAAGTGTACCACAAGGCTACATCTGCGTGACCAGGATGAGTACAGAGAGAAGACCTCCAATGTGAGAACACCCAAAGTGGAGCACCCAAAGGGGGACACATCTCGAAGAATAGAAGTTACTGCAGGTAAGTAACCCTATCTTCTCTCCGAACACCCCCATCTCAACTCAGTAGCTGTCCACCTCCTACAAAGTAGAAGCATGTTTTGATTCCTGATCCTATGGAAGGTCCTGCATAGTGACAGTGAGAATGGTGCAGCTGAGGAATCAGCAGTGAGATTTATCTGTAAGGAGAAATGGACTGGTCTGCCCTAAGATGTGAGGAAGTGCTAAGTGTCTCAAAAATGTACTACCAGATCAAATCATCAAAATCAACCTGAATCCTTTCTTGCTGTCTTGGGAAAAGTTGTGAGTAGCAAATAGAAGCTTAGAGATTAGAAACCAAAAAGGAAGACTGAGTAAAGCAAACAAGGAGTCCTGTGGCACTTAAAGACTAACAAATTTATTTATTGCACGAGCTTTCATGGGAGAAAAATCACACTTTGTCAGACCTGATCTCATGACTTAAATTTCCCTGCCCTGTGTCTGACAAAGTAGAATTTTCTCCCACAAAAGCTCATGCAATAAATAAATTTCTTAGTCTTTGAGTGCCACAGGACTCCTTGTTTGTTTTACTGAACTAGATTAAAAATAAATAAATAAACAAACTAATAAAAATGCAGATAGTTGCCTGAACCACCCCCACCCAGGGTAAACCACTAGATGATTGGTTTTAGGGAGGGAATCTCCAGGGCTATGTCCACACGTTGCTTTTAAATCGAAACAATGACCGTTGTTTCGATTTTAAAAAAGTCACATCTGAACAATGTTTCAGTATTTCAAAATAACGAGCCCCATCATTTCGAAACAACAAATCTTATTTTGAAAGAGTAAAACCTAGGAAGAAATCGAAATAGCCATCACAACAAAATGGTTGTTTAGAAATAACGGCATTTGGATGTGTTATTTCAAAATAATCATTATTTTGATTTAACACTTTTGCCCTTTTTCTTCCCAGGGTGCCTTCCTTTTTCATATATTGGGTAGGGACATAGGCCTTTTATTGGGCCATCTTGCCACACTTCCCATGGTGCCCCTCTACTGAATTTAAATAGGAAGTTTTGTTTCTGGACTTGCTATTTTGATTTGGTGTTTTTGCTTAATTCAATTTCAGTTAAATCGATTTAATGGGTTTATTTTGAATTAACTTATTTTGATTTAACTGAAATCGAATTAAACCTGTATGTGTGGAGATAGCCTAGTGTACTACAGTGTGGAATTTTTTCCTGATCTTTCCCTTGGTTGTGAGGTTTTACACCCCTTCACAGAGGACCTCCCCCAAAAAACTGGCAGAATCCAGCAGGTGAGAGTTAACTATACGTTTATTGTAGATTTGATAGCAGACTGCCTCATGGCATAGGGCTATCTTTGATTTCTCTCATCTCACTGGGAGTTAAATAGAGTTTTCCTCATCATTATTGAGCATAAATAATAAAAGTTGTTTGAACATGTAAAGCTATATCTTACATTCCTTCTCCAAATTTCAGTTACCACCCTCCAGATTCACTAGGTTTCTTCTCATCTCATTATTCCTAGTACTAAAATCCTCATCCATACTATTTCAATTATATTAACTTTTCTTTTCCTTCTCCACTTCTCCCTTCTTTTATCCATCCAAACTGCTAGTGGTAAATTAATCTACCGCTGCTTTCACAATGTTTGACACTGCATACTTGGCCTTTGCAGCTGCCTACAAGAAATTCTGTTGTCCTTTTACACCCTGCCCAAGGAAATGAGCAAAGAAAATGGGCCCTCCAGGCCTGCAGAAGCCTTAAAGAAGCAAAAAACAAAAAAACCAGGAGTCATATGGCACTTAAAGACTAACAAATTTATTTTTGCATGAGCTTTCATGGGAGAAAATCCCACCTCGTCAGAAGCTTTGAAGGTGGGTGAACTTACAGAAGGGAATGAAAATAAATGCAAGGGGGTGTAAAACATAGGATCAGGTCATACAGTAACAGCAGATCAGAGCAGTTGTTAGGTTCAAATCATGGGAAGCCTGAAGTCAATTACCAAAGTCCCATTACCTTTTGCAATGGGAAGAGAACCTGTAGTCTCGAGTCAATCCTGTTTTCACAGAATTTAATTTGCATATTGATTCAAGTTCAGCTGTTTCTCTTTGAAGCCTTGATGTCCCAGTCACATCTCTGACAACGGTCATTAACAAATCATTTATCGAGTGATTAGAAAGATGGAAGTGCTCAGCAACTCTTTTGTTTTGTGATTTCTGATATCAGCTCTATGTTAATTTATTCTTTTATGCAGGCATCATCCTGTTTGTCCAATGTATAAGGTGTTTGGACATTTCTGGCACTTGATGGCATAGATCACATTAGTAGATGAACAGGTAAATGAGCCTTTGATGGAGTAGCAGGCTTGATTAGGACCTATGATGGTATCTGTTGTGCAGATATGTGGGCAGACTTGGCAGCATGGTTTGTTGCAGGGATGTGTGCCTGCTTTAATGTTTCTGTTATTAGATCTGTAGTTGCTGGTGAGTATCTGTTTAAGATTGGGTGGCTCAGACCCTACGTTATCAACATTCCTAGCTATCTTCGAGATACCAAGGACTCCTTGAGGAAAATACAGTCCATTGGTGAGCTTCCAGAAAACACCATTCTGGCCACTATGGATGTAGAAGCTCTTTACACCAACATCTCACACAAGGATGGATTACAAGCTATTAGAAGAACCATTCCAGATGATGCCACAGCACAGCTTGTGACTGAACTTTGTGATTTTGTGCTTACCCACAACCACTTCAGATTTGAGGATAATTTGTACCTCCAAGTCCGTGGCCCTGCTAAGGGCACCGGCATGGCCCCATAATATGCCAACATCTTTATGGGCAACTTAGAACAATGTTTCCTCAAGTCTCATCCCAAAACACCTCTTCTTTACCTCTGCTACATTGATGACATCTTCATCATCTGGACCCATGGCAGGGATGCTCTTGAAGATTTTCACAGAGATTTCAGCAATTTCCACTCCACAATAAAATTGAGTCTGGAGCACTCCACACACAAGATCCACTTTCTCGACACTACAGTACAAATCAGGGATAGACACAACACCACCACCCTGTACTGAAAACCTACTGATCGGTATAGTTACCTACATCCCTCGAGCTTCCATCCTAAACACACAATACGATCCACTGTCTACAGCCAAGCCCTAAGATATAACCGCATCTGCTCTGATCCCTCAGACAGAGACAGACATCTTGAGAATCTCTATCAAGCTTTCTTGAAACTACTGTTCCCACCTGGGGAAGTAAGAAAACAAATTGACAGAGCTCAATGGGTACTCCGAAGTCATCTACTACAGGAGAGGCCCAATAAGAAAAACAACAGAACACCACTAGTCACCATATACAACCCTCAAGTCAGACCTCTGCAACAGATCATCAGAGACCTACAGCCTATTCTGAAAGATGATCCCTCTCTCTCTCAAGCCTTTGGGAGACAGACCTCTCCTTGCCTACAGACAGCCACCCAATCTTAAACAGATACTCACCAGCAACTACAGATCTAACAACAGAAACATTAAAGCAAGCAGGCACACACCCCTGCAACAAACCACGCTGCCAAGTCTGCCCGCATATCTGCATAATAGATACCATCATAGGTCCTAATCAAGCCTGCTACTCCATCAAAGGCTCATTTACCTGCTCATCTACTAATGTGATCTATGCCATCATGTGCCAGAAATGCCCAAACACCTTATACATTGGACAAACAGGACGATCCCTGAGCAAAAGAATAAATGAACATAGAGCTGATATCAGAAATCACAAAACAAAGAAACCAGTTGCTGAGCACTTCCATCTTTCTAATCACTCGATAAATGATCTGTTAACGACCATCATCAGAGATGTGACTGGGACATCAAGGCTTCAAAGAGAAACAGCTGAACTTGAATTAATATGCAAATTAAATTCTGTGAAAGCAGGATTGACTCGAGACTACAGGTTCTTTTCCCATTACAAAACGTAATTTGACTTCAGGCTTCCCATGGTTTGAACCTAACAACTGCTACGATTTGCTGTTACTGTATGACCTGATCCTATGTTTTACATCCCCTTGCATTTATTTTCATTCCCTTCTGTAAGTTCACACATCTTTGAAGCATGTGATGAGGCAGGATTTTCTCCCATGAAAGCTCATGAGAATAATAAATCTCTTAGTCTATAAGTGCCATACGACTCCTTGTTGTGTGGTTTTTTTGTGTGTGTGTGGACTAGATTAACATGGCTATCCCTTTGGAAATCTTAAAGAAGCAGCCAATCAAATCTCAGTAGGTTCAGAGAAAAGAACCTGCAGGGCCTTACCTCATGGTTTTTTCCTTGCTTCTCAGCTGCTAGCAAGGTATTTTGTTCTAGAGCTTGAGGAATAACCAAAGTTTGTTCCTGGATGCATTTGCTTAAGATGGATTTGCAGAAAGAGAGAAAACCTAAGAACTTCAACTATGCACTGAGAGTGAAGCCATAAAGAACCAGGTAGGAATAGTCCCAGGGAAAAAACAGTAATGAACATAAATCAAGCTATGCATAGCTGCTGGTTATAGGTTCTCTGGGTTAGATTCTCCAGTGAGTGAACAATGGGATGGTTAATTCACTAGATTCTTTACTACCCCAGAAGGAGTTTCTTTTTAGTTTGCAATTTGGCCAGAGGTTGGAGCTGCTGAAAACCCACTAATGGTGGCTGAGGGACTTTAGGGGTCATCAGGGTAAGAAAAGAACTGTAGTGTTTAGAGGTACTCAAAAATTGAGGGCCCACCCCCATTGCACTATGTCTTTACCACACTGAATCTTTCACTTGTTTCTGTTCTTTTATAGCATCAAACTGAAGCTGTTTGTCTTTATCAACAGTGATTGTATGTACAAGCTAAGTATCAATGTTCCCAGTTAATGTTACTCCCTTCTCATTGGCTACACTCTCCCCTCTCCTAGCAGATTACTCCTCGCTCTCTAGGCTTCCACTAGTTTTGTTTCCCACTTTCTGCTTCTATTTTATAGTCACTAATTCTATATTTGCAAATCTGCCTTAGCTTTGCAATCTGCTTAGTGTTAGCACCTATATTCATTTTGGTGGTTTTTGATTTGTTCTTCCCATAGTTGTGCACATTGATAATAATTTAGTGACTTCATCATCATTTAGCCGTAGTTGGTTAAGCCAGTGCCTAGAAGGTTTTGACAGTAGACAGAAGTGGATTATGTTTGTGATCCTTTAGTGTCTTTTGGTGGAGAGAGAGAGGGCTTGTGTTGCCTTTGTGAAGATGACTCCAGGAGGTTTAGTGTAATCATGTCTGTTTTAACATAGATTACATGTTTCATAGCTTGTCTATTTGATGTCCTTATGCAATAGGAAAAATGTTTATGGGTTTAGAATATGCTTATAATTAATAGCTTTTACAGTTATCAGATGCCCCTATTTCACTTTGGTGTCTAATCACCTGCAGAAGCTGTTAATTCCTTCATATGTACTGACATCAACATTATCTATCTCTGAGTATTTTACCTCTAGGTTGGATCTTGGGTTTCTCAGAGGCTATGGAAGATGACTGTACAAATAAGACTCCCTTTCAAAACTGAGTGGATTTTCAAGCTCCAAAAATATGTGGGAAGGACTGCCACTAATCAAAGGAAGGAAACAAAAGTGTTAAAAAGGTGATCCACCAAGTCCAAGTGAGAATATGCAATTAAAGAAGATGTGCAGAGAAGGAAAGAAATACCTTGAAAAGATCTGAAGTGGGCTACCCACTATTGCATATTACATTCAATATACTAGCCACACCAGGCAACTGAAACAGGCAAATAACTGAGACAGTTTAGAACTACTGCCTTTGGAAGTAGATGCAATAACAAAATATCAGTTCTGCCCCTGTCTTCTATGCTCTGTAGATGTTCTAAGATGCAAATTGCACTTATTTCTCTGTCAGTGGCATGTGCCCCTTCCACCTGCCAAAGACAAGCACTTGCTTTTTGTGGACCTGGCAGTCCCACACACACACCTAATTATATCTGAGAGGTTTGGGGAGTGCCTATCTCAAGGGATAGTAAACAAGGGAATAGATACAGAGCAATGGTCCAAAATGGGAATGTGGCTTTAAGCAATTAAACAGCAACAATAAGAGAGAGTTTGTGTGTTTAGGAGGGAGAGAGAGAGAGAGAGAGAGAGAGAGAGCGCACACTTTTCTAATTAGCCTCCAAACTCCCCCTTCTTACCAGGATCCCCCCACCCCACTCCCCTGGTCCCTCCCAACTGTCCTGGAAGCCTCTGGCTTCTTTGAGCATCCCTAAGCCATTGATCCATCAAGGTCTGGCTGCTTACACACAGGTTCTATCTACTGGCTTATTGCAATAGTTTGAACAATTTCAGAACGAAACTTGCCCATAAATCAGAAAAAAGCAGGACTCTAACAATACAGTAAAGAACTCCATCTTGATGGCATGGTAGGAACATTCTCTGATATAACATTGGTAGTTCATGGATGTTGTCTCCCAAGCAAAATGCAAATGGTAAGGTTTGAAAGATCTAGCAAACTGTATTATTTTAAGACTAAAATTGCCAGATCTCTGCTGGTGATGAGTAACAAAGCTCAACCCTTTCAAACAGCATCTGTCACAGTTACAGGTTTTAGTTTATCTATGAGCTCTGTAATAGCTGTGTTCATGTTTAGTTCTCTATGTTCCAGAAAAAGTCAAATTGCTGGCAAACTGAATTTGAGCATGGCTTACTTTCTCAGAGTCTTCCTCTTTTCTGTAACACACAATGAACACAGAAAGATAAAGACTTTAAAGACAGAAATATAAACCTATTTATTAACTGAGGAGAGGTAAGGCAGCCCTTTTTTTTTTTTAATTGGTCCCAGCAGATGTTTGTTACTACTTAGGAAAGAGATGTTGAAGAAGAATTTAAGAATTTGCATTGCTTTACACCATACCTAGTCCCATGGAAATCAGTAGTTCTGCAGAGGCCGCAAGTCTGTGCAGAATATTGCTCTTAGGGACCTGATTCTGATCTCCTTTTACATCAGCATAAATCCAGAATGACTCCTTTTGAAGTTAGTAAACTGCCAGCTGTGCAAATAGAATCAGAGGTTAGAACTGGTCTCATGCTGATTAATCTTCTGATGAACTTTCACGAAATTGGATAAATGTCTCAAAAGCATGACAAACATGCTCCACAGGACTCTTTGTGTTTTTTTGCTGAGCTAGACTAACATAGTTGTCCCTTTGGAACTTGTGTAAAGTATAAAATCTTTAAGGATGAAAGTGTTAAACAACACAAATATGTTTTACACACCACCCCGGTCCCAAAAACCAGTAGAAATTCAAAGTCTTGTGATTGGTAGCAAGCCCAGTTGTATTAAATTGACAAGGATCGTGTTCAAGTTATGGGTTCTAAGCACCTCAAACTTCATGAACATGCCACAAACAGGTCTAAATTTTGGCATGGGTTTAAAAATTTTACTAATTACAAATTTGACTGTTGAAGACTGGGGTTTCACACAAAATCTTTTTTCTTCCTGTGGGAAAATATTGATTGTTGCTTTTCCCCCAACCCCAAATTTTCATTTGGGAAAATCCAAGGCTATGTCCACATGCACATTGTCCTTATTTCGAAATAAGTTAATTCGACTTAAGGGAAAAGCTCAAAGCGAAATAGCATGTCCAAACACAGGACTTGCTATTTCACTTTAGGAGAGGGGCACCATGGGAGGTGTGGCAACATGGCCCCCTCCCTGGGCCATGCCCCCACCCAATATAAGCTAAAAGGAAGGCACCCTGGGAAGGAGAAGGGCAAAAGTGTTATTTCGAAATAACGGTTATTTCGAAATAACATGTCCGAATGGCGTTATTTTGAAATAACCATTTTAAATTAACAGCCGTTTCGATTTAAAGTAGGTTTAAGCTATTTTGAAATAAGAATATGTTGTGTGGACCTAACCTCTTTTATTCCAAAATAACCAGTGTTATTTCGAAATATAAAGAGATGTGTGGACATACCCAAAATCTTCTTTCACTACCCAGGTGGGTATTGTAGTTTTAAAAATGCTTGATAGAGATCCTGTAAGTGTTCATCTCTGTCTGAGGGATTGGAGCAAATGCAATGGTATCTTAGGGCTTGGCTGTAGACAGTGGATTTTGTGATGTGTCCTGGATGAAAGCTGGAGGCATGTAGGTAGGTATAGGAGTCACTTAGTTACCGGTCTAGGATGGTGTTTGTGACCAACACTTATTTGTACTGTATTGTCCAGGAAGTGGATCTCCCATGTGGACTGGTCCAGACTGAAGTTGATGGTGGATTGGAAATTGTTAAAATCCCATTGAAATTTTTCAAGCACCTCCTGGACATGGGTACAGATGATGAAGATGTCATCAATGTAGTGTTAATAGAAGAGCTAAAGAAGCTTTGTTTTAAGTCACCTGTAAAACTGTTGGCATATTGTTGTGCCATGGGGGTACCCATGGCTCTGCTGATGACTTGAAGATATAAATAATCTGCAGTGGTTGTGGGTGAGTAGAAAGTCACTAGCTATGCTGTGACATCATTTGAGATGCTGTTCCGGGTGACTTATAGACTGCCTTTGTGTGGGATGTTAGTGTCAAGAGCTTCTACATCCATAGCAGCCAGAATGGTGTTTTCTGGAAGATCATCAAAGGATTGAATTTTTTTCAGGAAGTCAGTGGTGTCTTGAAGATAGTTAGGAGTGCTAGCAGCATAAGTCCTGAAGAGAGAGTCTACACAGCGAAGCAATCCTGCTGTGAGAGTGCCAGTGCCTGAGATGATGGGACACACTGGATCTCCAGGTTTATGAATCTTGGATACTAGATAGCATACTCTAGTTGGGTTGCTGGTGGTCTGTCCATGTAGATTCCTGTTCCTGTGCTGCTTTGGGGATTTTGCTGAGTAGGTCATGTAGTTTCTTTGGATATTCCTCAGTAGTGGATTTTCCTTTGGCATATGTAGGATTTTAATTTCCCCTATTGAGTTTTTCCTGAGAAATATCTGTGGAAGAGAATGGAGTGAGTCTTTATATTTCTGAAAGCTCTTGTTTCTGTTAATCAGTTGCTCATCATTTCTTCAGCAAAGATTCCGTGTGTGACATTTCCCTCCCACAGTGCGGTCCAGTGTGCCACTGTGCCTGCTGGATCACTCACTTTCCGACCTACCTCACCTTGCTAGTTTGGCCCCCCACTCCTGGGTCTGTGCACACCAGCCTCCAGCAAGTAATTAGTTCTAGGCAGTGGAAGTGAGCTCACAAGTCACTCAGGGGGTGATCCCTGTGTGAACACCATCAGCCGCCAGGTGCCACACTGGGAACTTCCTTCCTTCAGAGATTTGGATGTTTCCCTGATCACTTCAGGCTTATTTAGTCTATCTAGTCCATCAGCTTAACAGAGAAACTGATATGTGTCACTTTTGCTCCAAGTTAGGCATCCATACTTTCACTCTCTTTCCATAATCCTCACTGTTTTAGATAAAACATTTGATTAAAATGTGATTTTAAGCAAATCAATGCAAGTTAATCAATCAGTCAGTGGAGATTATCACTGCCAAACAAAAGGAAATATGTATTCTAAGCTAAAGTTCACTGTTGTAGTCCATTTCTAGCTTACCCACATGACTGACTACTGATGGTTTGGCAATCATCCTTCTAGCCATGTGGATATGTCCTAGTTCTTTTTGAGTTGTTTCAGGATGGAGATCCATGCAGAAAAGGCTCAAACCAGTTTAAAGTTTTTCTTTTCTCTCTTCCTTATGGTAAGTTGATTCAATTTGTTCAGAAATGGAGGGTGATCGTCCCTCTTGAGCTTAAGGTGCTACAGATATTTAGCTAGTTTATTGTTATGTATATTTTTTAGGGATGTATGATTGAAGTGCAGAGTACTTGCTCCTACTTGAACCATGTGAAATACCTGTGGGCGCATGTTTAATATTTGTACACCAATATGATGTTGCAGGAAACACGCTACCACAAGAATAATGTTGAGTATGTCATGAGCATTCAGAAAAATACCTTGCATGTCATATTTTGTGTTAAAAATACCATTACATTACAAAGGTGGACAAGAACGATATAGTCCATATTACAGAGATGGGTGGGTGCAGCATATCACACTATGAGAGCCTGATATGAAGAGAATCCTTACCAAATTCTCTTTGCCCATGGCAAGAGTAATGATGTTGTTCATAAATGGAATGAAAGGAATAGCAGATGGAATAGATCTATCTATTTTCTCCATGAAGAGCTAATGCAACTGCTGTTCATGAATAGAATTCCCTAGTCTGATCAATAATATATGTGATTAAACATAGATATGAGTGAGTCATAAAGTAGCTATTCCCAGACATTGTGATCCATGGATCAGAGCTGTAACATGCTGTTTCGCCGCCCGGGGCACATTCCGATCGGAACGCACCCCTTGCCATTAGTGGCACTTGGGGTCGGTACCACGAAACATGCCTTTTAAATGAGCACACCTGGGGCAAAGCCCTATTGGCCCCATCGTAGTTACGGCCCTGCCATGGATCACTCACTGGTAGTTCAGAGAGAACTACCATGTAATATGGTGCTACACACTCCTCTTTATTTCTACAGTCATCAAAGTTCTTCACTATGAAACTTTATGTAACAGGAGAAAAAAAGTACATAAAACATTTAAAGTTGGTTGCCTCTAGTTGGTACTTAAATACCAGCTTAGGCACCTAAACAGCTGTACTGATATCCACAAGCATGAGCTTAGGAACTGAGGTTTCAACTTTCCTCATAGTACTTTTCAAAGAAATTGCTATAGAAATGCTGTGTCATCAGATGTGGTCTTCAGAACGTACATTTGTGAGAACTACCTCCTGAGACTTTGGCCTTGTCTACACTGATCGTGGCAAATTCAGTGCCATTGGTTGACTCTACTGATTCGACTGAGCAATCAGTCAAGATGTGTTCAGTCAATCTGGAGTTCAACTCAGTAACGCCAGCCCCGTAAGAAGAGTAGCAGTGAGTTGAATGGACAGCATTTCCATTCAATTTAGTGCAGTGTGGACAGGGAGGTAAGTGGTAGTTACTAAGTCAAAGGGAGATATGCAAACTATTTTATGTACTGCAGCCAAAAAGCTCCACACGTGGATGCACTTTAACTATGCAACAGAATAAGTTGAGGTCCATGCCATGTAAGTAAGGTGGTAGTGGTGCCTGAGTGGAAGATGGACACAGCATGTCAAAAGAGGAAGTGAGCTAGAGGGATCTGCCAGTTGAAGTGAGGAAGAATGGGAAGTAAACATGGTATTATGGGAAATACTTCTATCAAACAAATCTCCCTTCATTTTTTGATGAAATTACAAGTTTGGATGACACAGCTTGATTGTAATATTCTTTCAGCTTGTCTGCACTTGCAGTGTTTAGTGAAGTTGCTACATGTGCCAACCTGCATGCTTCTCCCATTGGTTTGCTACTCCACCTCAACGAGAAGTTGTAGCTATGTCAACCTGAAAAGCTGTCCTGCTGATCTAGCACTGTCTACACTGGGAGTTCAATCAGTATAATGGTCTCATTCAAGAGGTGTGGATTTTCCACATCCTTCAGTGATTTTGTTATACCAGCATAGGTTTGCAGCACAGACTTCTGTAAAGTATTTGATTTTTTACTGCACGACTTCCTGTTTAAAAACTGGCAATCAACAAAGCAGTTCTTAAATGGATTAAGATCTGGTTACTGACAGATCTCAAAAAATAGTTATCAATAGGAAATTCTTCTGGTGAAGTTTTGCAGGGATCTGTGCTGGTCCTGGTCCTAGTTAATATTTTCTTCAGTTATTTGGAAATAAATATAAGTTATCTGCTTATAATCTGCAGCTGGCACTAAGATTGGTAGAGTTGTAAATAATGATGAAATGTTAGTCATGAGGATAGTATGGATAGAAAAACAATTTAAAGAAGAGCAGTGAGTACAAGTAAAGAGATGACTTTACCTCTGTGTAAACCATTGGGGAGACTGATATTTTAAAATTGCATTCAATTCTGGTGTCTGTATTTTAAAAGAGGTTAAAAAATTGGATAGGATGCGGAGAAGATACATAATTTATCTGAAGCCTGGAGAGGGTACTTGCTTACAGTGTATATTTGCCGTCATGTGGAGAATGCCAGGCATTAAAGGATTGTTTAATCTAGGAGCGATGGGTATAATAAGAATCAGTGGCTGAAAGGTAAAGCCTGACTAATTCAAATTAGGCATAAGGAACAATTTAATAACTCTGAGCAAGGGCAATTGAGTGAGGTTCTTTGCTTTCTGTGATATGGGATGTCAGACTAAATGCATCATCCTGGACTTCAAAACTACTACTCTGAGGGAGCCACATTTTGATAGAAGAAAGGTAGTACAGAATAGGGATTTAAGCTTAAGATAAAAAATGGTTGTTAAATTTAAAATGAAAATTTGAACTAAACTTAGTTTCCCCAAATCCTTAGAGAATCTCAGCTACCACTAGAAGAAAAATAAACAGAGTCCTGTGGCACTTTTAAAAAACTAACACATATATTTATTGTGTGAGCTTTCATGGGAGAAAAATCCCACTTACCAACACAGATACCCCTTTGTCACTACAAGAAAGGAAAGGCTGATATTTTCAAAGGTGACTAGTGAATTTGAATGCCTTAGTTTTCTGGGTGCCCAACTTGAGACTTAAAGGTTTTTGTGGTTTGGGGCTTTTTTTTTTTCTGAACACATCCACCCTATGCAAATCAATCCTCTAATGTGGTGACCCAAAAATTTGGTTACTTATGGAAACCTCATCCTAAACTCTTACTGGGGCTAACCAGGATTTTAAAATCTCCTAGTAAATTGTTTCTTTGATCTTTGCATGTTTTGGGGGTAAAGTCAAGTTTAGATGGGCAGAATAAATCAGGTATGAACGGATGCCTTGTTTTTGGTTCAGGTCCTCCAAAGTGTCTTGCATATATGAGTCAAGGCTTTGATTTTTATGTAATCTATGCCTCCACCCCCAAAAAAGGTTTATTTTAATGTATGTATTTTCTCTTTAGCATATGGATTTCACATCTGGTCTAAAATAAGTCTGTGTATTTTAACAAATAAGTAAAGCTCAAGTGGGGAGGGTCTTAGTAATTAAGGAATTATGTTTTTGTGGTGTTAATTAATTTGATTCCCAAAATATTATCACTTACTTGTATTCAACATTCTTTTTTATTGGCTGAGTAGGTTTGCTAAAGAGATTTGTTAATAAAAATGTTTTCTTGAAATCCATGCAAGCTTTCGCATTTTATAATCAAACGGGGTCTCTGATAGAGTGTGTATTAAAATCAGGGAGAGACATTCTCAAGCAAGGGGCTCATGTGAGAACATTCAGCTTCTGTGAGTTGCTAGATGGTTTTTAAACAGCTATGCAAATAGCCTTGAATTGCTGGAGCAGAGTGATTTATTTTGTTAATGATTCTTCAGAAGCTTTCCCAGTTACCCATAGTTGAGTTTTGAGACCTGACACTTGCACTGTGGATTTAACTGCTAAGGATTCATTTGTGAATTTATTTCAGAAACTGAAGATATATGAAATCCTAAAAGAACAAAGATAATGCCTTCTGGTTCAAAAAAACAAAACATCATGATTCAAAATAGAATCATTTACATTGGTCCAGATCCCGAAAAAAGACCAGAGTTGAAACCGGATGCCTTTACCCATCTGTGGCCCTGAACAAAACACAACAAAAAATAGACATTTAATTCCCTGAAGGTTCCAGTCTCTCTCTCTTTGAAGCAAGTAGCAATCCTTCCATTATTGACTGCTTTTTGAACTTGTTAGAGAGAGATGATGCCTTCAGCGCAAGAGTGGGTAAACCCAGGATCGGTCCTACCATGGAGGGGACCTAGGTGCTCACCTAGGATGCCAGACTTTGAGGGGTGCCAGGGGCCACCAGGCTGGGTAGGCTGCACAGGCACACGGGTGCACTGTCCCTGTTGTACATGTGCAGGGAAAACTGCCAGCCACACGCAGCCAGCAGCTGCAGTCTCTATCTGGCCAGAAGACACAGTTTTTAAAATCCTGCCCAGGGTGGGAGCAGCAGCCCATGGCATTATCACTCCGGCAGACAGATAAGGGGACCCCGACAGGGTGTGTGTGTGTCAAGGTTGTTTCCCCACTCT
Organism: Podocnemis expansa; assembly: GCA_007922195.1. Lineage (NCBI taxonomy): Eukaryota > Metazoa > Chordata > Testudines > Podocnemididae > Podocnemis > Podocnemis expansa. Next base: position 23,170,277 of record ML681995.1, read on the forward strand.
GGGGCTCTGCGTGCAGAAGGTGGGGGCCTGCAACAGGCCTTAAAAGCTGCTGGCCTTAAAGCCTGCTCTTAAAACTCTCCAAGACCTCCAATTCCTGGCCTCGGAGTGGTATCGCTGCCACCACCCAAATGCAAAAAACCTCTTGGAAACCCAGGAAGGCGCACTTGGGAATTCCTTCCTGTGAGGTATCCTCAGTTACTTTTATTCCTCTCTCTGGAGAGTGACTGAACCACAGCTGGAATATCAGCTGAAACTGGAACAGAATCCTTTTTAGTAGCTGGCTGTGCAGTCTGAGGCACATGCACACAAACCTCTTGCCTTTCAGGACACAGAACCAGAGCTTACTTAAAAAGGTAAAATCTTTAATTAAAAAGAATAGCTAAAAAACACAGAGTTGCTTCTCTGGGATTTAACTTAGGTAGTTACAAGGTGTTGGGGTGTACGTGTGCTCAGCACAGAGAAATCCAAAAAGAAGCCAAAAACAAAGAAAATACCCAGACCACATCTAAACAAACATTCCCTGTTCTACTCACACCTGGTCAGTAACAAACTTAACTTATCTTTGGTAAGGATGTTGCTGGATCCTTCCTCAGGCCTCTCTGGCCTCCTCCTGATCTTTCCAGGAGCTCTGCTGCATCCAAACAGGAACAGGCCAGGCTGCTGCTCCAATTCAAATACCTGTGCTTTCTTCCTATTGGCTGTTCTGGGACTCACTGACCACAGTGTTAACCCCTTCCTCCCCAAGGGTTACTACATGCCCCCCAAATCACAGACAGTGCTGGGCAGCCTGGTGTAGGCTGGACCCTCACTGGCTGTGATTTCTTCCTTGGACTAGGAAAGAACAGGATTAATAAAGTACATTATACACATACAAAAGTCACTGAAAGTCACATGATCTCAGCTAGGCTCCACTGTTGTTCTTGGCCCTCTCCATCCCAACTACTTTATCTGTGGTGTCCCTCTTCCCAGTTGTAGGGTGCACCCAGGCCGCTGGCTTTATAGACCTTCTTTCGTGTCCATCCCAGACCTGGCCAACTGGGTCCTTATTGCCCTCGCCCTCTTTAACATCAGGGGGCAATGTCTCTTTATATGGCCTTGCTCCTGGCACCAGAAACATCTCCTTTGTTTCCTCCAGGCCACAGGTGTCTCTGGCTCAGTCCCTACCCTGGGACGTATCCTGTCTTTCTGGGCCAGGCATTCTCTCCTGAAGTGCCCTCTGGGCCCGCAAGTCCAGCAAGCCCCTCCCCACCCTGTTACTTCCACAGGATTCGTTTTCAGGGGATGTCCCCACAAGTCTTTGGTCATGTTCACCCCAGCATGACCAGTAGGATGGTCCTGGGCTAAGCTCAAGAGCTTTCCCCTGTACTTAGTTGGAACTATCGACTGTCTCTGAGGATGCCAGTCCTCCTTGTGCCCACCTGAGAGTCTTTTTGTGTAAAAGTCCTCTTTTGATACCAAACCTGGACCTATTTGAAGAGCTGAGAGGTGATGGGCCACTCTGTACTAACCTCCAAGTTCCCTTGAAGCGCTCAGCTGGTTCCTGCTTGGCTTGGAACTGCTCCCTCGATGCTGAGGACCTCAGCTCCTCCCTGGGTCGTGGACTCAGGCTCAGTTCCTCTGGAAGTGATTCAGGCAATGTGGGTGCCTCCTCTGGTTGTGCAACACTCGCAACTGGTGCATGGTGTTGTGTTGCAGACTCCAAGACAGCCTTTTGTGAAGGGTCAGATGCTACCACAAATACAAGTCTGGTGGCACCCTCCGATGCTGGCTTCCATGACCCTGAGGATGCTGCAAGTTCTGGGTCTGGTTCTCATTTCAGCTAGGTATTGAGGAGTGCCTCTACTAATGCTGTTGTAGATTCTGGGTTTGGGGCTGGATCTGCCACCTCCTTCTGGGTCTCGGATGCTGTGGTATCAGGGAACACACCCTTTTGGCTAGCCTCTCATGGTTTGCTATGTCCTCTCCCAACAGCAAGGGAATGGGATAGTCATCATAGACTGCAAAAGTCCAAATCCCTGACCAGCCTTTGTACTTAAAAGGCAAGTCAGCTGTAGGCAGGTCAAAAGAGTTTGCCTTGAAGGGTTGAACAGTTACTTGGCCTTTTACATTGATGCATTTGGGGTCCACTAAAGATTTGTGGATAGCTGACACCTGTGCTCCAGTATCCCTCCACGCAATAACTTTCTTCCTGCCCACACTCAGTCTCCCTTTGCTCTGGGGGTATCTGTGAGGCATCTGAGCCTGTGGGCTCTTGGTGTGACTCTGGTGTAATGAACTGCACTCTGTTTGTGCTCTTGGGGCAGTTGGCCTTCACATGCCCCAGCTCATTACATTTAAAACATTGCCCAGCTGGCTGGTCACTGGAGCGAGGTTTGTTGCTAGAGAATGGGGTTGTGGGGTGAGAAGGTGCCCGAGGCTTCCCTTGTGCTGTAGCGGGCGCCTCCCTGGGAGGTCGGCTCTTGGGGTGTCCCTGGTTGTGATATGCCATCTCTAGACAGCCCTCCTGGGACTCCCCACAAACTGCTACCAGTTCAGGTCCTCTCTGTCACCTCCACACATCTGGCTCCAATCACCCCTGCTTCTGATATAGATTTGGGCTTCCCATCCAGGATGTATCTTTGTATTTCTTCAGGGACACTCTCTAGGAACTGTTACAGGGAGGTCGGGGGTGTGCAGCTGCTGGGGAAAGGGCACGGGGGGGTTGGCCCAGGGAGCACAGGGAGCCTGCAGCAGGGCAGGGGGTTAGGGAAGGAATTGGGGTGACTTGGAGGAGCGCAGGGAGCTGGTCGCAGGGTGGGTGTTAAGGAGGGGTTAGCGGTGACTCAGGGGAGCACAGGGAACTGGCAGCAGGGTGGAGGGGGGTTAGGGAAGAGCTCAGGGGAACCTGGGGGGCCTAGCAGCAAAGCAAGTTAGGGAAGGGGTTGGGGCTTGGGGGGGTGTAAAATAAACATATGTTCTGGAGTCTTGTCAGGCCATTAAATGAGGCTAGAAATCTTCTCCACAAGAGTCGCCTCCCCCCCCCCCCAGGGCATTTTGTACCTTAGGTAAAACACAGATTGATCCGATTAATAATCTGACAAATCAGCTAATACCTTATGGCATGAGGCGATAAGTATTTTTAAGTTGGCAATTGCCTGCATCATACATGGATGAAAAGTAAGAGCTTTTAAAAGAGTGCTGAAAAGTGTACTTAACACAAGGAGTTTGCATGTAAACCTCTTATGAAAGGGTCCAGGCATGTTTATCTGATTAGACTGATCAGAAGAGTAGGGCTATAAATGATGCACAGATACTGCTTCATGTGATAAGCTTGCTCACAAATGCACTTACCTAGGAGGGTAAGTTAAGATGAAAGTCTAAGACTAAACTGCACTACCACATAGTATTTTATCTGTACAGTGGAACTGTTCATGCATAGAGAGCTTGCTGTTCTGTAAATCTTGGTTCACAGATGATTACAGCCTTACACACTTACAAAGGAGGCCATGAGCAAACAACTGAACAGTAGAACTTTGAAGGAGCAACTTGAGTTGCCTTGAGATTCTTCTTTGAGCCCTACTCGGATTCATTCAGAAACAGGTGTGTCTCTGTGCTGGAGCGCCTGATTGGTCAGAACTTTTTGCCCTAGCCTGTCAGGAGAGGGCAGGCAGCCACCACCCCTGCGCTACCCCATGGCTATATATGTGGCTGCTGCCCGACCGCTCCCCACTTTCATTTTTTCCACCTTTGCATCAGTTGTGGAACTGCCCTCTCCTTGTGCTTCGCAAACAGCCTGTACTTCGTTCACTTTATAAGCTTTCCGCTCGACTGGGAGCACCTATTTGTGGACTTATTTCCACCCAAGAAGGTCTCCCCTCTTGGGCCGGAACATCATGCTCCCTCATTGTCTGCCATGCCGCAATTCAAACCCTGTGCCGAATGCGACAAGGCCTTCCTCGGGGATGATCCCCATGAGAAGGGCCTCTGGTGCCTGGGCAAAAGCCACATGGTCACGGCTTGCTCCGTCTGTCTGTCCTTCAGGCAAAGGACAATCAAGTACAGGGAGCAAAGGCACCATGTCCTGGCTTCCAAGCAGGCACAGTACTCTTCCCCCGAGGCTTTGGGACCTCCTGCGGCACCGCATGCCAGTTTGGCACTGGAACCCACCTGGCACCATGCCAACAGGGGTCGCAGGACAAGCTCGGTACCGACCTTGGTGCCGCAGTACCATCACAGGCCTGCATCTCTGACATGGGGCTCTTCCGGGGACTGGTCACGGTTGACCCCGGCACCATGGCGCCAACATAACCCTGTGTCAAAGACATGGGGCTCTCCCTGGGACCAGTCGGGGTCAGTGCCAATCCCGAAGACCCCGGAGGCAGTGGAGGCTGCCAGCGCACTCCTCCTGCTGCCTACACCTTCCTTCCTGGTGCTGGTTAGAATGGGGAAGCTGGCCTTCATGTCGAAGGTCTGGGCACAGCACAAGTGGCACTGCTCCCCTTCCCCGCCACCGGCCCCAGGCTCCGAAGCTCCAGAGCCCATCACCCCCTCAGGTCCTGGTACCGTGGAGCTGTACCCTCAGCAGCATATCACCCTGCCATCTCTGGTACTGCCCCATGGGTCCCAAGATGCTTCCCCCTGTTCCAGGCCAGGGGAAGGGGCTTCAAAGGGCTCTAAGCGGACTTGGCACTGGGTTTTGGTGCCATCGCCCTTCTGGTACTGCCCCCATGAATGGTCCCTGAAGGAGGCCTCTGCAACTGCACGGGTACCACCCCTGGCACCAGGGAGAGCCTTAAACCCGGTGCCGTCCTCTTACACGGGCAATTTGTTGGCACTTTCTGATCTCCTGTGCCACGTCTCAGCCCACATGGGGATGGAGGTCCAATCCTCCGAGGCACCCTCTGACACTTTATTTGGCCTGGTGGGTAGAATAGCTTCCCAGGACCTCCTCTTGTCAGCTTGGGATGCGGTGGATACGGTGGCCTGTACTATGGCCTCAGCAGTAACCCTGTGCCGCGCAGCTTGGCTGTGGGAGGCCAGAGTGCCCACAGCCTCTCAACAGGTGACCCTCAATCTCCCCTTCAGGGGTAATGCCCTCTTTCCACCAGAGACCTTGGCCGTCTTGGGTACCGCTCTTGACCCCTGGGGGGGAGTTAAAATACCTTGGCCTTCTCTCAGCGGGGCCTCTTCCACGTCCTCCAGCCCCATAGGCCCCATAGTAGACTGACTCCCCCACTCCTCAATAGTTACTGGTGAGGACTTAATCCTCACCACCACCACTTCAGTTCAAAACCCACCTGGGGGACCTTCGCTGCAAGGCCCTCCCCCATGCAACTCCGGGGCAGGAACCTGACCGGTCAATCTGTTACCAACTTCGCCCACCAACTTGGGGTATGCTCATTTATTAGGGTTGCTTTCTCTATGGGGAAGATGGTACTTCTATTAGTGTGCTGCTTGTGTGACTTGTGTTTCTACAGAGGTGCATCTGAGCGGACCGGGTCTATCAGCACTCTCAGCTGACCCCTTATGTGTCCCTGAACTCAGTAGGCTGGGTCACACAGCACTTCTCAGCTGCTACCCTTACATGCCCCTGGAGTCAATCAGGCTGGGTCAAAACAGCACTTGTCAGCTGTCACCCTTATATGCCCCTGGAGTCAATCAGGCTACTATCCCTATCAATGAGCAAACCTTACAGGGTTGTGGGAATTACAGGGATCTTTGGCTAGGTAATAGAAGCGTTGCTGCAAAGTGATATAAAGAAACCAAGACCACAAAGGAGAGGGAAAGATGTCTTAAAAGAGTCTGGAAACTGGCTTAATAACAAAAGTCATTTTATTGCTAGGTATCTAAAACTTGTGCTACTAATAATAATTACAAAGGAGAGAAGAATACCCCAAAATACCCAGTGACAGCATTGATAAACATACAAGGAAAGAAGAACACCCAGCTACAATATTACCTAGATTCTACTGTATCAGGCCTAGAGAGAGAGAGAGAGAGAGAGTCATAATTAACACAAAGGGAGAGAGGTTGGGGGGGGGGAGGGAAGAGAGAGAGAGGGAGAGAAGTTGGGGCAGGGAGGTCTCACCACTCTGTGTAGCAGAAAGGTTTCCAGGTTGTGCAGCTCAGGGTCAGAGGCTGGATGGAAACAAAGCTCCCACAGGAATCAGCAAGGAAGAAAAGCCAAATCCCAGTGGAAATGATACAGCTTTAGATCCAAGTATCAGGAGTCAGGACTCAATCCAGACTCACACAGGATTCAGAAAGGATCCAATCAGGACTTGCACAGGACACACACTACACTACTGTTCTGTTGGATGTGGGTAAAGGTTTTTTATAAGGACTTGTTTACATGGCCAATACACATTCCTGGCTGGGTGTTATGGTTCAGAGAAGCTCACAATACAGTCAGGCAGACTCAGTATTTTATGTATCAATTATCATGTCTGTGACTAGAATGGTCTGATAATTACTGAGTTTGTTCGTGCTGGTGTGAGATCCCCCATCAGGCAATGCTTCTCTGCTTCTTCAATCCCAGAGTTCAGTATGACTCTTGCTTCTTCAATCCCAGAGTTCAGTGCAGCTCCTGCTTTGGAGTCTGGTTCTCCATAGTCAATGCAAATGAAGCTCCATTGTGCTGATGGCTTTTGGATATGGGTAGATTAGGAAAAGGATGTCTCCCATTTCCTACTGTTTTTGGTTTTCAGTTCAAGCAGAGGTTCGGGGATGTGGGGGGGGGGAGGCACAGGCTAGATACTATGCTCTGATTCCTCAAGAACACAGAGCTAACACATAACAAATCAGCAGTACTGATTATAATCACAGCCTTGCTGTCAACCATTCAAACCCTACCATGGAGTGCCCTCTGCCTCAGCACCATTCCTCCAAGCTGACAGACAGCCCTCTCCTCCCCCTCTTCCTCTCCCTCTAGGTGAGGGTGGATGGCTCAGAGGTTAAGTAGCCTCTCCTCCTTCGAGTAGGATTAAGTATCCTTACTACCGCTATTGGCCCTAATGCGTCCAACTCCTGAGGGGGTTTGACCCTCTCATTATCCAAGCCTCCTTGTCCACGATAGCAGTCACAATGGAGATCTGCAGTCAGAAATCCTGGGGGCACCCCTTAGCAAATGGTTTTGACTCCCAGGGTGCTATCATGCCCCATACACAACACCCCCCGCTCCTTTGAGTGGCATCTCCTTCACCTTTTGGGACACATAAGGGTTCATGGAACACACTCCAAACATCAACAAGTGTATCGCCCCGCCGATCCCTGCTCTGAACTAAATGGGGCCTTCCCTTTTACTGCAGCCATTCCCATTCCGGGGAGCATCGCTCCCGTACGCTTCCCTGTGGACAAAGCCCTACTGCTTTACCCTCCAACCAGATGGTCGGAGAACACCTTGTCGATCCTTGTTTCCTTCCCATAGAAGGCATCCGCTCCCCTACCCCTGGAAGCCGGGTGGGTGGAGCCTTCCCACCCTTCTTATGTGCTGCCCTAACCAGGCCTCTTCGATTGTCAGCAATGGAATTAGCTGTGCTCAAACATAGCTCATGTCTATTCGATCCCATCAGGGTCCTGAGGTATATGCTTCCAGCTTGGGATACTTCAACCCTTCCTGAGCCCATGGAGCAGGCATATCACTTCTGCCTGTCAAATACCAGACATGCAGGCTGGAGCCTGGCCCAGGGACACAGGCCTTTGGCAACTCGCTCGCAGTCTCCATGCCAGAGGTGAAACCCCAGCGCTTACTACTACTAGCTGGGTCACAGCCTGGTGAATGGCATGGTGAGGGGTCGCACCAACTGGGCCTCCACCTCATTTCCCGCCTACCTTTCCCCCTACAGGAAAGTAGCTTCCCCAACAAACAATGGTTTCTTTCCCTCTCTGGGCCTGTCGATCACACCTACCTGGAAGGTGCCCATAAGCCTGAACATCTGTATACTGTTTTTTTTCCTTTGATGAAGTGGACCAGTATCACTTCTCCCTCCTCTCTCTCCCCACTTATAATGTGGCCATTTCCTCCCACTCAAATTGGGAGGCTCTCGGGTCACGGCCAACAGAGGAGATGACATAATAATACCGATGTTTCTCTCCCACCCCTTTGCCACTCGGCCAGAGGCGAAGACACTCGTCTCTCTGCCTTTCCTCATTAAACTTGCAATCAAAAGCTGCTTGGACAGTTCACGGGGTAGGCAAGATGTCTTTAACCTCAGACGACAGGGTCCAAGACCTGTAAAGGGCACTTCCAGCAGAGTTTCACCGGTATGGTCTGCAGACCACTCCTGCAGGTGGGGTACTAATTTGGGCTTGGTCGTTGCCTCCTAGAGTCTACCGAGTGGGGTCCCCTCATAGCTCCTTCTCTGGGGATGGCCATACCATCGTGGCCATCCCAGCCTAGCTCCAGGACACCTCCTTTCGGGTGTCACGCGGGTTCAACTCCCTCTTCCTCATCACGTTCTGAGGGTTTTCTAGCCCTAGCAGTCACGACTTGGCATATTATGCTTCCATCCTAAGTGACTACTAGGGGTCTTTCTCACTCGATACAGCTCATATTACATCCGTGAATTCCAACCAGTGACTGGGAATTCAGGAGCTAGCCATCTGATAGAATTCACTCTCCAGGGTAAGATCTAATAACAACTGTAGCACGTTCGTAGAAAACATTTCAGATAAATCTGAGGTGTCTTAAAGGAGACAACAGGATGTGCACCTTAGGGGTGGAGTACCTTCATTCTGCTCCCTTGGAACATCTTGCTCCCTCCTCCTGTACATCCTGTTTCTCCCTAGGGGCCCTTCCTTCAGGGAGCCTCAATCCTGACACACACCTCTGTGTGCCGCCGGGCTTAAGGTCAGTACCATACTGGGTTGGGCTCTTCCCGGTGGTACGAAGTCACGTAAGCCAATGTGGGCCTAGTCCCATAGGCCATGGGATCTGGCACCCAGGACTATCGCACTCATGAGCCTACCCTTAGGCGTCACCTTATTGCAATCAACTCCTCACCTCCTATACTCCTTTGGCTGATTGCCAGACGCTGAATTTAAAAAAAAAGGGGGGGGGATTAACAATAATACCATTTTCTTGCGTCTTCACAAGGTTATCGATACTGACAGTTCCTCCTCAAAAAGGATCATCACAGTGTCATCGGTGTGCTCACGTAGGCCTGGGATATATTCATCAGGCTCATGGGAAGTTCTTTCCCTGTCCTGTCTTGTATAGGGCTGTTGGGTGGGTCAGGCACCTGCCTTTCCCTGTGTCAATCCGGATGCTCCATTTGTAAGTGTGCTGCATGAGGTCATCAGCTGCCGCCTCTGGCTGTTTGCATTCCCCCCTTTCAATATAGGACTAAGTAACCCTCCTAGACCCTACCCACATCTGGTAGCCGATCCCTTCCACGGGACGCCGAGTGTGCCAGATTCATGTACCCATCGGGCTCATGGCCCACAGGTGCTTCACACTGCCGGACTAAGAGAAACACAGTCTACCTTCCCTCCACCGCTTATTGCGGTGTCAGTAACCACCACTGCCAGCCTGACAACCCTACGGCCTTCTGTATTCCCTTATAGGAGGTACATCAACATGTGTTGCTGCCAGAACACTAAATCCTCTGACCTTCTTGCTCCTCTGCCAACGCACTCTTAGGCAGAGCAGCTAAAGTCGCATTTCTCGACTATAGCCACGATGCGTAGGTATCATGTTTATGTGTAAGAGGACCTCAGAGCCACCTGCACAAGTGTGACAATTGGTGCTTGGACAAACTGGGCCTACTTTTCTCCACTGGGTTAGGTCCTGCAATCCCAGGCTACCCTTGCCTGGATGACAGTCCTTAGGTTGATTCCTTAGACCTCTCAAGGACCTTGCTCGTAGGACAACTACCCAAGTCAGAGATACGCTGCCCTGAAGGTGGAAGTGCCAACTCCACCTGCCATCCATCAGCATGGCTAGCAGTCACCTATTTCTGTATGTATCCTAGCAGCACTCAACGAAGAACGGTGGGTTACTTACCAGTAACAGTCCTTCTTCAAGATGGGCTGCTTGGATTCATTCAGAACCCATCCCCGCATTTGGAGTTGGCGACTCTTAGGAACTGGGGAGCAGTCAGGCGGCAGCCACATATATAGCCACGAGGTGCCATGGGGGGTGGTGACTGCCTGCCCTCTCCTGACAGGCTAGGGCAAAAAGTTCCAACCAATTAGGTGCTCTGGCATGGAGACACACCTATTTCTGAATGAATCCGAGCAGCCCATCTCGAAGAAGGATGGTTACTGGTAAGTAACGCACCGTTTCTGTTCCTTCCCGAGAGTGAAGAACACTGTTGCTTTAATTTTCTGACCTGCTATGCTATGCAGGGGAAAGGGCCAGAGAGCCAGCTGGGACAGGGAGCTCAGGGGCCAGGCACAGGGCAGAGGGGTTCAGGCAGGGTGTGCAGGAGGGTGGGTATGAGGCCAGGTGCTGGGCCAGGAGATGGGAGTGCAGGGCAGAGCCCAGGAGATGGAAGAATAGCGGGGAGAGTGAGCTTCCCAAACTGGGTGAGTGGAAGGAGACTTGGCCTGGCATGGAGGTTAAATCCAGGATCCTGCAGGGTTTTCTTTTTTCTTCAAGAGTAGGCTCTTTGTTCTGGTTAACTCACTAGCAGCCATGATTATCTGTGAGCTTCAATGCCTCAGAACCTTTTAGCATGGTAATGAAAAGCTGGGGTGCTTGTGTTGTCTCCTAGTCAGGTGTGTCAATTGATGCTCAGGTGTGTTAACTGACACTCAGCTGGCCAGGATGAGTGCTTTGCTACAGATTCCAAAGGGGTATCCTTTAAAAATGCCAAAAGACAACTTGCTTTTTTTGCTACGCTTTGGCATTTCTGATTGGGATTTCTAATCATTTCCCCAATTGTGTTGTATTGCCTAAACAGTCTGGGGAGCTCCACAAGGCATACATCATATTTTCTTGTGCTCAAGCTCCAAAGAGGTTAGTATAGTTCAGAAGAACAAACAAGGAGTCCTGTGGCACTTTTAAATACTATCAAATTTATTTATAGCAATGAGCTTTCCTGGAGAAAATCCCACTTTTTGAGATGCTTTAAAGATGGGGAAACTGAGTCTTTCTGAAAAAGTGGGATTTTCTCCCACAAAAACTCATGTGATAAATAAATTTGTTAGCCTTTAAAAGTGTCACGGGACTCCCTGTTTATTTCTTGCGCTGTTTAACTTTTTCAGCTGTGTCAGCTGACATGTTAGTTACTAGCTCACAATCTTTTCAGTCACTATGCACAGCTGAGAATGAAGCACTAGGGCACTAATATATTTGCTTAATATCCATTGTGCTTATTCCTGTTGAGTCAGGACAGTGGGTTTTTTATTAAATTTAATTGCATGTCGCTCCTCAGTCTGTGTGTATGACAGTAGGTTTTAGGAGTGTGTGTGAGAGAGAGATTTGTGTTTTGTGTGTCTCTTTAAGCCTGCAGTGAAAGATACACGGATATATTAGTGCCCCAGGGGCTAGGTCTTGTGGCAAACGGTCTTGTTTGTTTTAAGAACAGCCTAATAATTGTCTGTGGGGGGGGGGTATTCTTTTGTGATGGGTGGGTGGGAGAATTTATTGCTGTGGAACCATTGGTGCTGGTGTGTGTTGTTACTAGAGCTAATTCGTGACTTTCCTTTGATTTAGAGTATGGGAAATATTTGGGAAGGGGGGAAAAGGGAGACAACGACTGAACAGGCAGCACATGGTTTTGGTAGAACAGGAGGTAAAGATGACATCTCCTGGTGATAAAGATGACATCTCCTCCTGGAAGCTTCTGCTTTACCAGGATGCTCCAGGAATAGGAGATTGTTCCCATTCCTAGGTACATGCCAGGGTCTCTGATGCTTGCCTCTCTTCTTCTTGGTGTCTGAGCAGGAACAAAGATCTGTTCTTGTCCAAAGTATTGTCTTCAGGTATCTTGGTGCAGCCAGGCTATGGCTTGGTTAAATCACAATCTGTCATTGCAGGTATGTGTCTTTCACCTTCCTTCATGGAAGCTTAGTCTTTCAGTAGCAATTTGCCGAGGCTTGTTTTGCTGCCATCATGTAGAAATCAGGATATAGGGAGGATACTTGGGACTTAGCCCTGAACTTTCAGAAAAATGACCTGTCTTTCCACTTCTTATGGATGGAGGGGTTTCAGCTCACTATAATGTGCACTACAGATCTCTGATGTTGTCATAAATGCCCATGTATTAAAGCAATGGGACAGAAAACAGACTAGATAGAAGACATTGAGATATGCCTGGCTCTGCATATTATTAAGGATGAGCTAGCAAGGAGGCCTGGAATAGAGAAGGAGGTGTGTGTTGTCAAAATTCTACCCTCACTGCTCATTATTTTATGCCAGGTGATGAGACCACACAAAACCATAAGAATTTTAATACATACATCTTTGTATGTTTTGTACAGTCTCAATTAATCAGCTTTTGGAAATATTCCAGCCATAATATTGTAAATTCCATTGCATTGTTGTCAAAATTTGAACTGTGTGTCCCTGTCTTAGAAGCCTGTGACCTCCACAAATACACAATGTGATGATATCATCAGTGTTTGAGAAATAAAGGCCCATTGATTTTATAGATAGGCTCTCCCTGCCAAGTCAACTTATACCACAACTATATTTATGTGTCTATGCTTCTTTAATTCTGATTTACCACTTATATAGCATTTATAGCATTTGTGCAGCATTTCTAGCACTGGGGTGGGGGGCTTGCCTGGCCCGCTTGGAGCTTCCCCTGCCCAGCCTGCTGCGGGGGGTTGGGGTGGGGTGTGGACCTTGCCTGGCCTGGCCTGCTTTGGTCTCATCCAGCCCACGGTTCAGCCAGCACGTGTGTTTGTGCGTGTGAGGGCTTGGTGTGGACTTGGAGGCTGACTGCACTCCACCAGGCCAATTGGGGGTCTGGGACTGCCCCTGGCTGCCACCAGATTGGACCTATGGCTGCTGCAGTCAGTGAGGTGGGGTGGGGGGCAGGGGCGCTGAAATCACATCTTGCCTAGGGTGCCAAAAAACCTTGACCCAGCCTTGCATACACCTAACTAGATAGTAGTGGATGAGATGCCAGCTGCCTTCTCTCTGGCTTTCTGCTGAGGTGGGTCAGCTTTCAGTCAATTCATAGGAGTCCTTTTAGGGGGGAGGCTGAGGGGATGTGATTAATTAGAGGTGGGTTTGATGAAATTTGTTTTTCATCAGAAAATGCCAGTTCTCTGAAAATGAAACTTTTTAGATGGGAATGAATCAGTTTTGATGCAACTTCTTCTATGAATGATTCCTCTAATCCAATTTCTGATCCAAATCAGAAGAGGGAGAGATCCCATTCCAGATAGTAAGACACTTATTGGGGAAGCAAGAGAAACAGTTCCATGTCTTTGTTCCAATCCTTTTAGGGTAAAGTAAAGCATTTTGCAAACCACTCAGCTATAGGGTATTCTGGGCTGAGTGCCTCATTCTCAGTTTCTTTTGCTGAAGCTATTTCACATTGTTTAAATAAATATTCATAGGGCCAGCAAGAGAGAGAGAGACAGACAGACAGACTCCCCAGTTTGCTGGTTAGGGCACTCATCTAGGATATGAGAGATGCAGGGATTTGAACGTGGTTCTCCACATCCCAAAGCAAAATTTTGCTTGCCTCATTAATATGTAATTATTTAACTCAGTGGACCAGCTCCCACAAAAGAGATTGACTATATAGCCCAGTGGCTAGGGCCGTCTCCTGGAATTCAGGAAAACCTTGCTTTCCCTGATTCAGAGCATGGACTCCTGAATTTGGGGACCCCACTCATGAAGTAAGTGCCCAGACCATTGTGCTTTTGGCTAGTCCGAAATATCTCTTTGTGTTCCCTCTTTAGTGGTGAGGGGGAGAGGGAGAACAGGAAAAAAAAGTTCAGAATCTCAAATAGTCACCAGCTGGTTCATGCCAGCTCTAGAATTAATAAAATTGCCACCTTCTCTTCCTTATCCCATCCACCTTTTGGACAGCCACCTATGGGTTCCTGAGTGGAAGGCAGGTTAAATCTGCTTTTCACTGCCAGTCTGTCTTCTCCTATTGGTGTTTCTGTGCTAAGTCTACACCAAGTTTTTCTAAGGAATCACAGGAGTGAATGTATTGCAAGACTTCAGTGGGAGCAGGAGCAGCTCTCAGTAAAGCAAGGACTTGCACTAGAGAACTCAAAAAAAGATTATACAATTCTACAACCTTCAAGGAATGTGCAAGGAATACTCTGGCAGTGGTGTGGCATTCAATCGATGAGAGGCTGCAAGGAATCTCAAGTGCTAGGCCACCAGAAGGAAAACAGACAACTCTCTCAGTATGCAGAACACTGATGAGGGAAGAATCAATAAACCACCTCATGGACAATAAGGCAAAATCAGCTTGTGATGTGCTGGGTGTTTGTGAAGCATGACGAAAGAGGGAGATGGAAGTAAGCTGGAAGGATAGAAAAGTGAAGGTGCAAGGATGACCAGAGGAGTCAGGTTCATCATCAGTGAGAAATGGTCTTAAAACATTGTCTCTTGCCATTTGAAAAACATCATGTATCAGGGTGCTTTACCTCCAAATGAACACAAACAGGACCCTCAAAATTATTCATATCTATGCTCTCACAAGTGCAAGTGAAGATGGTGATGTGGAAGGATTCTATCAGGAGCTAGAGGAAGCTCTCACTCAAGAGCTGCACATACATGATTGTGATGTGAGGCTTTTTTGCCAAGGTTGGAAGAGGAAAAGAAGCTGAAAATTTCATAGGAAGGTATGGTATTGGAGACCAGAATGCATGAGGAGAACGACTTGGTACGCTGGCTGAGATGAAGAAAATGTTCATTGGTAACATATGGTTCTGCACAAAGCCTAACAGGAGATGGACCTGGATCACACCAGATGTGAGGACAAAGAACAAAACTGATTTATTTCCAGTCAAGAAACAATGAATCATTCAGGACATCTCAGTAGTGTCATCTTTTAACATCAGCAGTGACCATTGTTTACTGAGAGCAAGACACTTTCATTGTGAAGGTAGAGAAGAAGGCACTGTGTATGGCAAACAGAAGGCACCAATCGGTAGTTTTCAATAAGGCAACCTTGAAGGAAAACATTTCGAGGGAAGACTGCAATGAAGATTATGAGAATGTCACTAAGAGACTGAAACAATGCATGAAATCAGCTGAGCATGAAAGATTGGAAAGAATAAGTGGAAAAATTTCATAGGAAATGAAAATTATGCTAGAGAAGAGAAGGAATATGAAATGAAATTGCAGTGATAGACTTGAGTACTCCCTTCTCTGCAAGTTCATATGAATTAAGTTGAAGGAAGACTTAAAAAAATATAGAACCAAAAAGCTCCTAATAGCTGAAGATTGCAAGAGTCTCAAAAATATAAACAGGGACTGGTGTAGTACAGAAAAATCACTATCAGCTTTGAAAAACAGGAATGGGGAATCAGCAACTGAGCAAACAAAGATGGAAGCAATCTGTAGGAATTTTTACACCCAGCTGTTCGTGTCCCATATAGACATCCCAATGCCATCACTTCGACAAACTGAAGAACACGTACCCTTGGTTCTCATTAGTGAAGTCTGTAATGCAGTTAATCACATGAAAGAGGGGCTGGCTGCAGGATAAGATGGTCTGATAGCAGAGGTGCTTAAAGTGCGAAGCCAGGAACTCACTCAAAGGTTCAGCTGCTACCTAAAAACTCAGAAGATACCATCTAGTTGGAAAGAGTCCAAGACCATCTTGCTGCATAAGAAGGGCGATCAAGAAGATCTAAAGAACTATCGCCCAATCAGCCTGCTTTCACATGTCTCCAAGGTGTTCGCCAAAATAATAAAGAATCAACTTTCATCAGGAATGTCGCTTCCCCGGGAAAAGACCTGGGGCATGGACATGGGCCTCACCCTCTGACTGCAGGCCCCATGATCCAGACCTGACTCTGTGCCCAGGCCTAATCCGGCCTCAGGTTCCTGCCGCTGCCAGCCTGGCAGGGGAAAGGGCCAGGAGAGGCGGGTGCTGCCATGGGCAGCCCAGCCTGAATTCCTGGCAGGGGACAGGGCTGGGAGGTGGCACCACCATGGATGGCCTGGCCCCAGATCTCCAGCTGCAGATGAGGCCAGGAGAGGCAGGGGCCTCGCTGGGCACTCGGGGAACTGGCGCTGGGACTCAGGGCACATGCCCCTTATGTCCGATGCTAGCAATGCCCCTGACTGTTACAAAGTCTGGATGAACAGCAGCCTAGAGAGCAAGCTGGTTTTCCAAGGAATTTCTGCATGAGGGACCATATCTTCTCTCTAAACCATCTACTGGCACTCTTGAGGGAATAGAAATTTCCTTTATGTATTGCCTTCGATTATGGCAAAGCATTCAACAATGTGGAGACCAGTGCCATTATTGAAGCTCTCACACAACATGGCATCAGCATGAAATACATTTAATTATTAAAGGAGGTGAACTCTGGCTGCAGTACAGATATGTCAAGGTTTGATACTCCTCTCCGAATTCCCCTTGAGAAGGGTGTAAAACAAGGAGACGCCATGTCACCAAAATTATTCACAGCCTATCTCAAAGCGGTTTTTCGATGAGTTGACCTAAAAGGCAGGGTTAACATCAATGGTGAGCAGTTAAACTATCTCAGGTTCACAGATGACATAGTGCTGATTGCTGAAAATACCACCCAGCTTCAGAGGATGCAAAAAGTAGTCAAGCTGGACTGAAAATGGACTGGTCAAAAATGAAATACATACAATCAGATTTCCTACCAAGAACCTAATTAACTTTCAACGGACAGCAGATTGAAGAAATCGACAAATATATTTATTTGGGACAAGAAGTCAACATGCATCACAATCTGAAAGGTGAGCTGTCATGAAGAAGAAAGCTGGATGGTGTGCATTTAAGTGTATTAGGGACATCCTCCAAAGAAGATCAGCAAAACAACTTGTGCAAATGTTTTCAACTCAACTGTGCTTCCAGCAATGTTATACGGCAGCCAAATGTGGTCGCTGATGAAGACTGAAGAACAACAACTGTCCGTCATGCAGAAGATGATGGAAAGAATAATTTTGGGTATTTCACTGTGTGATCACATCTCCAACAGAACAGGTAGGCAACAGTCAGGAGTACGAGACATTGTGGTTGAAAGCAGGCTTACCAAAATGTGGTGGGCAGGACATGTAGCCGCACTCAGCTACAGTCAGTGAATTGCAGCTGAATCTGAGTGGTATCAACAAGAACTGAAGTGACTACCTGGCTGGCCTCCAAAGTAGTGGGATGATTACCTGACAAGCAGATACAGGCAAGTGTGGTGAAGGATGTCCAGAACAAGAGAAGAGTGGAATATGTGTTGTGATCAGCATGGTCTCAACTGATGGAGGACTGATGAGTCAAGGTGGTCTACAACTTTACTGAGCCACGGCATATCTAGGATGAGATTGGATTTTCCCTAGAAAAGGTTAATGTGATACAAGAACAAAATAATGAAAGACAGTGGCACAGAGAGAGAGAATCTGTGTGAAGCCAACACCCTCAAAATGAAGTGTTCAAACCCATCAGCAGTAGCAAGTGGCAACATGAAAGTGCAAAATATATTAGTACAGTAGAATCCATTTTCAGCATTTAGAAAATAGATCTGGCAGATATGCATTAAGTGGGGAAATGTAGACAAAGCAGTCAACGAGGCCTGTTTCACTGCAGGACCATATGACACAATATTTATTACAAATGTTACTAATACACAGTGAGTACATGTGCATCTGTTTCTGTGTCTGTTTTATTACCAACATGTTATGTGATACAAACCATATGTGTAATCATGGTGCTCATCGCACAAATGCTTATATTCTTCAAGGGCTTATTTCCCAGTTGTACAATAACTTAATGCATTTAACTACAGCTATTCAGAAGCCTTTGATCTTTAGAGAAGATATAAGAGTCCTTCATCAACATGGGTCCATGACTGTACCCCTAATTCTTACATTCACATATTAGTTTTCATTCTGGACTATCCCAAAGTGTTTTTCAAACTTAGCAAAAGAGTGTACTAAACTATACACATATAGAGAACTTCAACCACTTCTGAACTGCAGCAATCTCAGGTCATTTTACAGCGACTGTTTATCAATGCAAAGCAACACCGTGGCAGAGGTCTCTGGATTGGAGGAGGGGAAGAAAGCAACGTTCTGCGGTTGAAGTTGTAGGGTAGGGGGTTCACTTAGGTCACTGGAACTTTATTGCCCATTTTGAGATTTAGCAAGATGTTATCTTTACACTTGCAGGAGGAAAAACTAATATTGTGGGACCTTAATAGCACCTGTGTGCATGTGTGTGTGTATGCATGAAGATTTACAGTATCTTTTTCATTTGTCTGAAAGATCACTTCCCACATTATTAACATCTAGACACATATGTAGTCATTAGTTCAGAACTGATTCAGAAGATGGTACAACCTACCAGACCCTTAATACTGTTTCTTGAAACACATAGAAATTTCCTACCTCAAGTGTGGACCAACCCCTTTATATACAATATTTCTGATAAACTTTGAGCCCAATGTTGGAAACCTATTCACTCTTTTGTTTCTTATTCTTTGGTTTTCTTTTCCCTCCTCAGAACTTCATAGCAGGTATATCCTTGTTTTGTGAGAGTGAGAAATCTAGGTCTAAGGCCCTTATCTTGCTAGCACTTCTACGCTCTTATCTTTATAAACAAGTATGGTCTGAGTTGTCCAGGGCAACTCATGTATAAACAGGTGTCTAACTAGGGAGCTAAGGTCAGAGTCTTAGTCTTTGACAAATTCCAGAAGGGTAACTAAGTCTAGTTCAGCAAAACAAAGCTGATCAATTACTTCCCCTTCAAATCTTTTCAAGAAATTACCCAACATGGATTGGGGGGCAATTCAATATAGTTACCTTACAATTGACATTTTGTAGCTTTTAAAAAGTCTCTCTCTTCCATCCTTCAAATGTTCTTAGGCCCAAACACTGCATTGTATCTTTAACGAGGCTCCACCCTTATAAAACAAACTGCGGGTACATTTCAAAACATGTTACTCAAGGAATGTATTGGCTTGTGTGTGTATATAGTTCCTGGAATGTAGTGGGTACTCCTTGATTATAAATATGTTTCTGACTTTATATTGGGTGGCACAGCTGTAGCTAGAACCTATGCCTGGTTCACCACTGCTGAAATTTGGCTTTGTGTAAATAGTACATAGTGGAGTGGAGGTCTTGTCTTTAACCTGTGATTGCTTCCCAGTTCAAGTAGTGTTTCCTTCCATTTGATCAAAAATGCACTTTGAAATCCAAGCCATGTAGCCAAAAGCCACTTTTGATGTTTCTCAATATAGAGAGAAAGCATGGCTTTTTATATGGCCAGATGGAAAACATATACCCTACAATATGGCATTAAATATAGGTAGTAATCTTATCACCTTATGAAAAACTCCTGTACAATCTAATGAAAAATAATTATTCCCATAGCTTTTTTTTTGAGCAATCTTATTGAATGTAGTAGAGTAGTATGTTCCTGCTCCAGAATTTTATAGGGTTGCCATAGACAATGACGTTGTAGTCTACTAAAATCTATTTGGGGGCATAGGATGGAGGGGTTAGAACAATTTTTATAGAACGTGGTTACTTCTTGTAAAACACTGTTGGTTTAATTCAATAGGACTTTTCTATATGTATTGGTGGCATATGAATATCCATTTTAAAAATTCTTACCTTGCTTTTTTTCCTCATTAGTGTCCTGTGGCAATGAGTTCCACAAATTTAGTATTAACATATAATTAATAAAGTCATTTGCTAATTAAACTGAGTGAATTTGTCATTCAGGAAATCAAGTAATACTGTTGTTTTAAAGTGATGACAATGGTCCCATCTGGCTTTAAATCTATGGCTATGTCTACACACACATTGTTATTTTGAAATAAGGATTTCAAAATGAGTTATTTTGAAATAAAGCCATTAGGACATGTTGTTTCAAAACAGTTGTTTCAAAACAATGGTGTTGTTTTGAAACAACATGTCCAAACGGCCTTATTTTGAAATAACCATTTCAAAATAACAGCCATTTTGAAACGGTCGGGGTTTAACCTCTTTCGAAACAGCAGTTATTTCGAAAGGATGGTGTAATAACCCTTGGGGAGGAAGGGGTTAACACTCTGGTCAGTGAGTCCCAGGACAGCCAATAGGAACGAAGCACAGCTTTTTGAATGGTAACAGCAGCCTGGCCTGGGCCTGTTTGGATGTAGCAGAGCTCCTGGAAGGATCAGGAGGAGGCCAGAGGGGCCTGAGGAAGAATCCAGCAACATCCTTACCAGAGATAAGTTAAGTTTGGTACTGACCAGGCGTGGGTAGAACAGGGAATGTTTACTTAGACGCGGTCAGGGTATTTTCTTTGTTTTTGGCTTGTTTTTTGGATTTCTCTGTGCTAAGCACATGTAATCCTCCTCCACCCCACTACCCTGTAACTACCTAAGTTAATTCCCAGAGAAGCAACTCTCTGTGTTTATTATCTGTTCTTTTTGATTAAAGATTTTACTTTTGAAGTAAGTTCTGGTTCTGTTCCTGGAAAGGCAAGAGGTTTGTGTGCCCGTGCCTTAGACTGCACAGGCAGCTACTAGAGGGAACCCTGTTCCAGTTCCAGCTCATATTGCAGCTGGGGTCCAGTCATTTTCCTGAGAGAGGAATAAACAGGATTGCAAGTACCTCCCAGGGAGGAATTCCCAAGTGCGCCTTCCTGGGTCTCAAGAGGTTTTTTTTTGCATTTGGGTGGTGGCAGCGATACCACTCCAAGGCCAGGAATTGGAGGCCTTGGAGACTTTTAAGAGCAGGCTTTAAGGCCAGTGGCTTTTCTGGCCTGTTGCGGGCCCCCACCTTCTGCACTCAGAGTGCCAGAGTGGGGAAAAAGCCTTGACAGATGGGATCTGTCCTTTCGAAATAAGAAAACGTCATGTGGACCAAATATCTTTTATTTCGAAGTAACCAGTGTTATTTCGAAATAAAAGTGCTGTGTAGACATACCCTATGATATTAAGGATAATGCATAAGCTAATTCACCTCAACCCTGAACTGCCTCACCCCTTTTATTCGAGTCCTGTGTTGCTTAAAAGAGAAAGCTAATTGTGCCAAACTGTGTTGTGATTTGAGGACTAGGAGAAGAAAAGCAAACTCTTTCACTTGTGGCAAAAATTACAAGCAGAATTTGAGTCTCTTGTGATGAAAGTCTGTTCTTTAATCCATTCTGCTACTAAGTGCTGCCTTTCCTCATAGCAGTGTGTTTTAAGTATTAAATTGGATACCACTATTTAACATGGAAAATGTCTGTATAATTTTGTATGAAAAGCTCAAATCTTGGTACTGCCATTACTTGTGGACTGAGTTCATCTTGTAAATAGAGTTGTGCATATATTTCATTTCACTAAACCTCTTGTTAAACAAATGGAAATTTAACCTAAGAGAGCTCAGTGAATCTGTGGTAAAAGCACCCTTTTACTTTTGGTTGAAGGACTATTGTTCTTGTCTAATAAAGCAAGGTTATACCTGAGGTTTTAGAACGTTCAGTTCTAGGACTTAATTTAAAATGAAGTCATCATGTTATGGTTATTTCAACTGTCTTTTTTTTTTTTTAAGGAAAAGACAATCATTTACCTTTTATGTATTGACAAAATCAAACAAAATTAGAATTACATTAAGTACTTAATGGCATGCACAGCACCGTTGAGTTTAAAGTGACTGGGTCGATCTACTTTGTCTTAATGATACTGTCAGTTAATATATGCTGTAATCAATCATTATGTTGTTGGCAATGCTAACATTTGCTTTGTTTTATCAAATGGTTATATTGCTAAGAGCACTTGTGAAGTATATTAGTTTTGGGGGTAATTTTCACTTCTATCTGGGTTTCTATAATCACAAATAGCCAAAAGGAAAAACAATTACGCTGCAAAAAAAAGCAAGGAGTCTTGTGGCACTTAAAGAGTAACAGATTTATTTATTGCATGAGCTTTCATGGGAGAAAATCCCACTTTGTCAGACACTTTGAAGAGGGAGAACTTACAGAATTGGATGAAAATAAATGCAGGGGAGTGTAAGATGTGGGATGAGGTCATACTGCAACAGCAAATCAGAGCATTTGTAAGGATTCAGACTCCAGGAAACAGCATACAGAGGGGAGGGTGAAGTCAAATTACCTGTTATAATGTGAAAAGAATCCAAAATCACAATTCAGCCCTGCTTTCACAAAATCTAATCTGCCTATTATTTGAAGTTCAGCTGTTTCTCTTTGAAGTTTTGATATCCCATTGAATGATGGTCCTCAAGAAAATCAATGGGATATCAAGACTTCAAAGAGAAACAGCTGAAATTCAAATAATATGCAGATTAGATTGTGTGAAAGCAAGGCTGAATCGTGACTATGCACCCACTATGCAGCATCTCACAAAAAGCATTGACTGCAAGCAATTAAAAATGGAACCACATAGTATTATACTTGTGTATACACACTACACAGATCCTCAGATCTATAGGAGCCAAATTGTGCCCTTGTGTAAGTAGGACCACTTTTTCTGGGGGAAAAAAAGATGCCATTTATGGTGACATGAAGCTATGCCTATATAGAGCAAGTGGGCACATGATTGTCTGCTCATGCCATCTGCCTGGTTACTTTGTGGGTGAAAACCTTATCTTCCCTAGAAATCTCTTGCTCAGATGTGAATGTGACCTCTTTAAAGACTGAACAAATAGCAATGAGTACTAAAATCCCAGGGATGAACTAGTAACAAATCATTTCCTCAGGAATATTTCTAAAGGCACTGCATTCTCATTGTCTTTTTATACAAGGCACCATTATAGAATGGAGTTTAACTCTAACTCTGTTGCAATAAAATGTATGATCAAACCGAATTCCATTGTTCACATAACCAGGCAATGAAAATAAAGCTCTTAATACATTGCCCAATGGATTGTGCCAGTTTTCAGATATTTAGTTCTCTCAAAAAGAAACAATCACCATGGTGACCTGAAAAAAGGTAATGTTAATAAAAGGCCATCACACAATCTCAAGCCTTAGGCCAAACTCTGTTCAGGTTTGTTAATATGTATCTTGATCAGGTGCCAGCCATCATTAAGTCAGTTCATAAAGCATTAGCCTCTGAAAATTTTGATTAAAATATAGCTATCATTTTCTCACAACAAAACCCGATACATAGCACAATTGAGCTGATTTTAAATTTCATCCCAAGCTGCAATATCAGATCCACTTCTATTCACTGAGAGATTCACTAAGGTGCATGAATCTTTTGAATGACTGAGGTCACTCAGACCCCACTGTGAGCCTAGGCCTATTTGTGGAATTGGAATTATGAAAAACTCTTGATTTCATATGATTTCATTGTGAAAACCAGATACTGTCAACTGAGTATCCTTTTCAGAAGACTTTCTAGGTAATTGGTGGGGAGGGATGGGGTGGAAAGGGACATATTTAACCCATGTGGATCAAAAACAGTAAATGTTCTGAAATTCTTCATCAAAGCTAAAAAAGCAAGGAGTCATGTGGGACTTGAAGACTAACAGATTTATTTATCGCATGAGCTTTTGTGGGAGAAAATTCCACTTCGTCAGATGCTTTGAAGATGGGGGAACTTACAGAATGGGATGAAAATACATTCAAGGGAGTGTGAGACATGGGATCAGGTGATACAGTAACAGCAAATCAGGGCAGTTATGAAGATTCAAACACTAGGAAGCAGCACATAGAGGAAGGTGACATCAAATCACCTGTTGTAATGGGAAGAAAAACCATAGTCATGATTCAGTCCTGCATTCACACAGTCTAATCTGCATGTCCATTCTAATTCAGACATTTCTCTTTGAAGTCTTGATGTCCCACTGACTTTCTTGAGCTCAGTTGTTAATGAATCATCCATAGTGTGATTAGAAAAATGGAAGTGCTCAGCAACTGGTTTTTGTGTGTTGTGATTTCTGATGTCAGTTTTGTGCCCATTTATACTTTTGTGCAGGGATTGTCCTAAATGTCCAATGTATCAGGTCTGGAGGCATTTCTGGCACATGATGACATAGATCACATTAGTGGGTAAGCAGGTGAATGAGCCCTTGATAGAGTACATGGTTTGATTAGGACCTATGATGGTATCTTTTGTGCAGATATGTGGGCTAAGTTGGCAATGTGGTTTGTTGCTGGGGAGTGTGCCTGCTTTAATATTTCTGTTGTTAGGTTTGTAGCTGCTGGTGAGCATCTGTTAAAGGTTGGGCAGCTGTCTGTAGGTGGGGAAAGGTCTGTCTCCCAAGGCTTGAGAGAGTGAGGGATCCTTAATGATCTGTTGTAGAGGTCTGACTTGGGAGTTGTATGTGGTGACCAGTGGTGTTCTGTTTTTTTTTCTTTTTTGGGCCTCTCCTGCAGTAGTTGACTTTGGGGTACCCATCTGGCTCTATCAATCTGCCTTCTTACTTCCCCAGGTGGATACTATAGTTTTAAGAATGCATGATAAAGATCCTAAAGATGTGTGTGTCTGTCTGAGGGATGAGAGAAAATGTGGTTATATCTTAGGGCTTGGCTATAGACAATGGATCGTGTGGTGTGTTTTGGATGGATGCTTGAAGAATGTAGATTAAAATGCTGGTCAGTAGGTTTTCTGTATAGGGTGGTGTTGATATGTCCATCCCTAATTTGTTCTGTAATGTCCGGAAAGTGGATTTCTTGTGTGGAGTGTTCCAGGCTAAGTTTGATTGTGCAGTAGAAATTGTTTAAATCTCTGTGGAAATCTTCAAGAGCATCCTTGAATGGGTCTAGATGATGAAGATGCCATCAATGTAGCATAAGTAGAGTAGAGGTGCTTTGGGATGAGACTTGAGGAAATGTTGTTCTAGGTCTCCCATAAAAATATTGGCAAATTGTGGGGCCATGGGTGTATCCATAGCAGTGCCACTGCCTTGGAGGTATAAATTATCTTTAAATATGAAAGGACAAATGGAGTTGCAACTAGCAAGGGATGTGAAGGATAACAGGAAGGGGTTCTACAAGTATATCAATAACAAGAAGAGGATCAGGGATGGTGTAGGTGCCTTACTGAATGGGGCAGGCATCCTTGTGACAGAGGATGAGGAAAAAGCTGAAGTGCTCAATGCTTTTTTTACTTCAGTTTTCACAAGCAGGGTCAGCTCCCAGCCCACTACACTAGGTACAGTAGACTGGGGAGAAGAAGAGAGGCCCTTGGTGACAGAAGGTCAGGTTAGGGACTGCTTAAAGAAACTAGATGTGCACAAGTCCATGGGGCCGGATGAACTGCACCCGAGGGTGCTGAGGGAGCTGGCTGATGAGATAGCAGTACTGTTGGCCATTATCTTTGAAAACTCGTGGCGAACAGGGGAGGTGCCAGAGGACTGGAAAAAAGCAAATATAGTACCTATCTTCAAGAAAGGCAAAAAGGAGGATCCAGGGAATTACAGACCTGTCAGCCTCACCTCAATCCCTGGAAAAATCATGGAGCAGCTTCTCAAAGAATCCATCCTGAAACACTTGGAGGAAAATAGAGTAATCAGGAACAGTCAGCATGGATTCACCAAGGGTAAATCATGCCTGACCAACCTCATCGCCTTCTATGATGAGATGACTGGATTTGTGGATGCGGGAAGAGCCGTTGATGTGATATACCTTGACTTTAGCAAGGCTTTTGATACAGTTTCCCACAGCATTCTCACTGGCAAATTAAGGAAGTATGGGTTAGATGTGTGGACTGTAAGGTGGACAGAAAACTGGCTAGATCAACGGTTTCAGCGTGTAGGAATCAATGGCTCCATGTCAAGTTGGCAAGCAGTAACAAGTGGTGTGCCCCAGGGGTCGGTCCTGGGGCCAGTTCTGTTCAACATTTTCATTAATGATCTGGATGATGGAACAGATTGCATACTTAGTAAGTTTGCAGATGATACCAAACTGGGGGGAATGGTAGACACCCTAGAGGGCAGGGACAGGATTCAGGGAGACCTAGACAAATTGGAGCAGTGGGCCAAGAGGAATCTCATGAGGTTCAACAAGGACAAGTGTAAAATCCTGCACTTGGGACGAAAAAACCCCATGTACTGCTACAGGCTGGGGAGTGATCAGCTAAATAGCAGCACTGGAGAAAAGGACCTGGGAGTCATAGTGGGTGGGAAGCTGGATATGAGTCAGCAGTGTGCGCTTGCTGCCAGAAAGGCCAATGGCATACTGGGCTGCATGAGAAGAAGTGTTGCCAGCAGATCGAGGGATGTGATCATTCCCCTCTATTCTCCACTAGTGAGGCCACATCTGGAATACTGTGTCCAGTTTTGGGCTCCCCACTACACAAAGGACATGGACAAATTAGAGAGAGTCCAGAGGAGGGCAACCAAAATGATCAAAGGGCTGGAGCACAAGCCCTATGAAGAAAGACTGAAGGAACTAGGCTTAATTAACCTGCAGAAGAGAAGACTGAGGGGGGATTTGATAGCAACCTTCAACTACTTGAAGGGTTGCTCCAAGGAGGATGGAGCTCGACTGTTCTTCATAGTAACAGAGGGCAGAATGAGAAGCAATGGTTTCAAGTTGCAGCTGGGGCGGTCCAGGCTGGATATTAGGAGAAACTTCCTTACTAGGCGAGTGGTGAAGCATTGGAATAAGCTGCCTAGGGAGGTGGTGGAATCTCCATCTCTGGAGGTGTTCAAGGCCCAGCTGGACAAAACCCTGACTGGGATGATCTAATGGGAGTGGTCCTGCTTTTTTTGGCAGGGGGTTGGACTAGATGACCTCGTGGGGTCCCTTCCAACCCTATGATTCTATGATTCTATGGTTGTGACTGAACACAGAGTCACAATGTTCCTTCAGAAGCT
The DNA here is from genome assembly GCA_007922195.1 of Podocnemis expansa. Classification (NCBI taxonomy): domain Eukaryota; kingdom Metazoa; phylum Chordata; order Testudines; family Podocnemididae; genus Podocnemis; species Podocnemis expansa. Next base: position 23,197,125 of record ML681995.1, read on the forward strand.
GTGTTGTGGGATGTTGGTGTAAAGGCTTCTACATCCATATTGGCCAGGATGGTATTTTCTGGAAGGTCACCAATGGATTGGATTTTCCTCAGGTAGTCCATAGTGTCTCAAAGATAGCTAGGAATGTTGGTAACATAGGGTCTGAGGAGGGAGTCCACATAGCCAGATAAGCCTGCTGTAAGAGTGCCAATGCCTGAAATGATGGGGTGTCTGGGCTTTCCTTTTTTATGGATTTTAGGTAGTAGATAGAATATGCCTGGTTCTGGTTCTGGTGGCATGTCTGACTTTATTTGTTCCTATGTTGCCTTAGGGAGTTTCTTGAATAGGTGTTGTAATTCCAAACAAAAGAATATCAAAAGTAATTACAAATAATTACTAACCGTTAGTTCGAATTAACGTGGTTTGACCTTCTCAGTCCCAGAGAGCCTTCCTTTTTCCATGTACTGGGTGGGAGCATGGCCCTTCTTGAGTGCCATATTGCCATACTTGTCATGGTGCCCCCTTCCCAAATCAAACTAGCAAGTCCTGTCCATGGACATGCTTGTTCGGTCTGGGTTTCTAGGGTTGCCATGTTACTTTGAATTAACTTACTTTGAATTAACCATTATTAGTTGATTTAGTTAGTTCAAACTAAGTTAATTCAAAGTAACATTCCAAGTGTAGACATAACCTTAGAGATTAGTGGAAGTAGCTATAAATCTTTTCCCAGATCTAAGACAGTCAGTCAAGCTTGGAACACTGGCTTAGGTGAATGCCTGCTCATTGAAGAAACTGGTCTCAGCTTGAAAGGCCTCACGTAGCCTGGAAGTCTAGCTTTGAAAAATAATTCTCTGGCTGGGAAGATTCAGTCCAGTGAAGGAACCAGAAGCTTCAGCAACCCTAGAAGGTATGGTTCAAACTGGAAGCTCAGCCCAGACAAATGTTTGCACTAACGATGAGGACTTTTACTTTAGCTGAAAGCTGTATGGCTGTGAAGATTCTATGGGAACCTCTGAAACGGAAGATTTTTCACTTCCTATGTGATCTTGGATTGGAGAAGGACACTGGCCCTATTCAATATATTTCAATGCTCCTGGACTTTTTTCAGGAAAAAAAATTGGTATTTGAGTCTACAACTTCGGCTATGTTCACACACAGAGGGCTTGTTTCGAAACAAGCTGTTTCAAAATAAAAGGTTATTTCGAAACATCTTATTTCCAAAGACAAAAAAGGTGTCTTGGAAATAAGGGAGCGAAATAGCATGTCCACAGTGTGGACATGCTATTTCGCTTGGTGAGGGGGCTGCAGGCACCCGCAGGGTGAAGCACAGCCACGCACCTCACCCCACGGGTGTCTGCAGGGGCTGCAGGCACCTGCCCGGTGAAGCGCAGCCACACGCCTCACCCTGCGGGTGCCTGCAGTCCCCCCCTGCAGGCACCGGCAGCACCCAGCTGCGCTGCTCTCCACCGGTGCCTGCAGTCCCTCTCTGCTGGCAAGGGGACACCCCTCAGCACCCTGGCCAGGGTGCTGAGGGTTCCCTAGCCAAGGTGCTGAGGCGGCAGCCCTTCCTCCCAGGGTCCTAAGCACCCTGGGAAGAAGGGTCAAATGCTGTTTTGAAACAGCCATTGTTTCGAAACAGCATGGCCTGCTGGTGTTCTTTCGATGTGAAACCAGGTTTAAGCCGTTCCGAAAGAACGGCTGCCATTTTGAAACAAGGGGTTTGCTTGTTTCGAAATGGCCATGCGTCATGTGGCCATGGCAATTCTTATTTTGAAACAACCTCATTGTTTCGAAATAAGAATGCTGTGTGAACGCACCCTTAGAGTTGACAGAACAGACTGTGTGTCTCAGGCCAGTGCTTTAACTACAATACCATTTTTCCTCTCACCTTCCTTGTCTCCTTTAGACATAATGCATTCATTAATAAACTGCATGTACAGTTTGCACCTTTCCCTCGGGAGCTGAGCACTATTTATTGTCTCAGCCTTACAAACAAAACAGCTTCTATAATCAGCACTTCACAGACATCTGTGATTAAAACCTCACATACACTCCGAAATGTGTATAGTACCCATTCTACAAAATCAGTAAACTGGTGAAAATAAAATCAGTGAATTTACATGACCTCACAATGCATAATGTGGCAGCAGTGGTAAAAGAGCCAGGAGTTCTGTCTGCCAGTTACCTGCTCTACTCCCTAGACCATGATTCCTCTGAAACAGAGAAAGCAGAAGAATAACAAAGGTGATCTGAGCTTCCAGTTAGACCTGCTCTGTATCCCTCAGTCTTGTTTTATCATAAGGCTGCTGTCAGAACACACAGAGACCCATGCACAATGGGTAAATCATCACATATCTGTTTTCAACAATGTTATATAAAAGCTGAATATAATCCTGACCCAAAAAGGATCTTGCACAAGATGTTAAAAATGAACTTCATCCATTTGCTTACCTTCTGAAGTAAATATTAAGCAACGCTGTGGCTATATTAATAAAAAATGCTGTAAGACTAGCTTCTTTGGTGATAAAAGGTTCTTCAACATGAGTTTCAAAGGTAAGATTTTACAGTGAGAGCAGGGTTCCTTCTCTGAGAGTTATTTAATAATCATACACAGTTTGGACATATTTCTGGCAAAACTTTAGTAATAAATATGACAGAAAGCCTTCTTCTAAATATGAAAACTTTAAATGTGGCTGTTGTTTTCTCCCTTCCGATCCTGGTATCTAACATGAATGATTTCCAACTCTAAATGGGTTAAAATTCAAGCAAATCACTAAAGCCTTTTAAAAGGTAAAGATTATGGTTTTGTTTTTTAAAAAATACAGTTTAAATGTTTATTTTCTTCTTGAAATTTTTTTTTAAAAAGTCTTTGTGCGTGTGTGATCTGAACATTTTCTCCATTCGCTCCACAGGAATGGCATTGGGTATGACTACACTACAACAGCTAAGTCGATGTTCTTAAGTTGACTTCATAAAATCTACTTAAAGTCGACTTTATTAAGTTGACTTAGTGAGTCTGCACTTCTATTAAGTTGACTTAACAAAGTTGGCTAAATCAACTTAAGAAAGTGTCCTAATAAAAACTGTTTGCTTAAGTTGACTTTACTAAGTTGACTTAAGTAGGCACATGTTATTACGTAGGGCTTCTTAAGTTGACTTAGATGACCACATTGCACTATCAACTTAATAAAGTCAAATGAATGCATAAATTGACTTAAAGAGTGAGAGTTATTAAGTTGACTTAAGGAAGCCCTTAAGTCAACTTAATGAACTCCAAATGTGGCCAGGGCTTTGCTTAAATTGACTTAAGCCTCCTTAAGTTGACTTAAGCCCATAGTGTAGACATACCAGTTGTTTGGTCCAATATGTACTCTGTCCCAGTTTCTAGAAATCTTCTCAGTGTATGGATCAGTGAGTGACTTTTCCAACATCCAGGCTTCCAAATGTAACATTGGATTTGAAAAATCAGGCTTATTTTGCCTCTCATGTCACTGTGTGTATTCCAGAAAGAGAATATCTCAGAGTGGAGCTACTGAAGTTTTGGGCATCATCCTAAAATATAAGGTTATTGTAAATATGTTTAGATACTTCTATGACTTATATTACTGTGGTATCTGATCACCTCTCAGGTGTGTCTTTTTTAAATTTTATTTTTATTTTCATTTTTATTTTTATATGTAGATCCTCAGAACACATTTGTGAGGTAGGGAAATGCTTTTATTCCCATTTCCCAGGTGGGAACTGAGCAGTCGGAGGATGTGGTCCCCGGAAGACTGCTATAATTAAACCATCATGTACAATTTTATGGGGCTTTCTTGACTTTGCTTGCAGGCTAGGATGCTATAAAAGGAAATGTGTGGTCTGTGTCTGATAGCAATCAATCTGCAGAGTCAGCATTTCCAGCAAGGTGAGGTGAGTTGTACTTCTCTGCCTTAGGGCATAGCCTGTTTTGTCTCTCTAGTTTTGGTTCTTCTGTGTTCAAGGTCTGAATTTTAAGAAATAAAGTAATGTTGTGATGCAACTTGCCAGAAAAAAAAGCATTTTGTTTTATGCTGTTAATATAACAGAGGGTGAGTGACTTCCTTTCAGCCTGGTGTTTGAGCTGGGCATCTGTGATGGAGTATTGTCACTATTCATTTGGGGCATGGAGTAGAAATCCAGAACAGTGAAGAATTGTCTCTGTCTGACCTGTAATCCTTGGTACATCCCAATGCTTTATTGTAGCTTCAGACCTGGGCTGCTCACAATGGCTATGTCTACACTATTGGCCTATTTTAAGTAAAAAAAAACAAGGAGTCATGTGGCACTTTAAGACTAACAGATTTATTTTTCGCATGAGCTTTCGTGGGAGAAAATCCCACTTCGTCAGATGCTTTGTGGGATTTTCTCCCATGAAAGCTCATGCGAAAAATAAATCTGTTAGTCTTAAAGTGCCACACGACTCCTTGGTTTTTTTGCTGGACTAGACTAACATGGCTATCCCTTCAGAAATATTTTAAGTCAACCTCACAAAGTCAAGTTTAAGTTGACTTAAAGTTGATCTTGTGAAGTGGACTTAGCAGCATGTATACACTAGTAGACATACACTGGGCACAGGCCCAGGACCCACCACCTGCCCTGCCCTGGGAAATGATCTGGCTCCCACCACCCATGGCAAGGGACACAGTTACCGATCTGACTCCCAGCACCTTCCCAGAGGCAGTGGGGGCTAGGAACTGGCCCTGAACCCTCTACCCTTGCATCACAGGGCTTGGAGTCAGATAGGGCTCTGCACCTCTTGCCACAGGTGGCAGGAACCGGTTCCTAGCCCCCGCCACCTCCAGCGAAGGGCTGGGAACCAGATCAGGAACTGTGCCCCTTGCCACAGGCAGTGACAGCTGGCTCCTAGCCCCCACCACCTCTGTCAAGGGGCTAGGAGCCAGATTGAGTTCTCAGCCCTTTGCTGCAGGCAGCAGGAGCCAGCTCCAGCCCCAAGCCCTTTGCAGCAAGGGGCTCAGGGCTGGATTCAGTTCCTAACTGCCTGCTGGAGGGAGCTGGGGCTGGATTGGACCTCAGTGGCAGAATCAGGCTGGGGCAGGCAGGGGGTGCCTGGGCCTGGGCTTCTGCTCATAGGTCGACTTAAAGCTTGAGTCGACCTTAGGAGCAGGTGTTATTAATTTGATTTAAGCAAGGGCATAAGTTGACTTAAGAAAAGCCCAATTTGGCCATGGAGTTTCTTACGTTGACTTAAGGGAGGTTAAGCCAACCAAAGGCTCCTGTGTAATCATACCCAACCAGCCTAGCATGTTGTACCTTTAGTATCTCTTTATAGGTGCAACTCTGACCCCAGTAGCCAGTTAGCAACACCATCAGTCACATTGGTTTCTACCAGCCTTGTTTACAAGTGGCAAGATGACCCCAGTATACACCTATTCCCTAATTCTGCCCAAACTGTATGCCCTGGAGTGTCCCTTCTTCTCCTGCACTGTTCACAGAAATAATATAGTTTGTTCCTCCTGTAACAAAGTAAAACCATATCACATCTTATTAAGTGGCAGTAAAAAACCTTTCCCTTTTAACACAATGCAGGGTGGTTTTATGGTAAAAAGGAAATATGTACATTAACCAAATAATGCATAGGATTGAGTGAGTTCAGGTATAAGGCAATTAGAAAGAATTACAGATAAATAAAACATGTTTCCAAATGTTTAAAACTTTTTTGATGGATTAAACCTTTGCCTGAGCAAGTCTTTCACTTACCTTCAGTTCCCAGAGTCTTTATGTCCTTCCACCCTTTAGTTGAAGAATAAATCTGTTTCAGCTTCCAAGTGCTCTGTTGTCTTGTGTCTGTCTAGTGATGGATGACAAAGATGGCTTTCATCCTTGCTTACCATTCAAAGTTCAATGAATTTGTTTATTTCAAAAGTATATAGATATTTATATAATTATTAAAAAGTTTATATATAATTCTTTCTACAGCGTGTCATATCAAAAGTACTTATATATTAAACAGCACATTAAAGGTATTCATAAAAGACCTTACATGATATTCTAACATTGTATTAAATGAGTTGATTCAATAGTTTATTTGAGATTTAGGCACCTCCCCCCACTTTATAACAGATCAAGTTTATCTTCTTTGCTGGGGTATGGGTACATTTAGTATGTCTACACTGGAGGCTCTGTTAAGTCAACTTAACAAGGTCAACTTTAAGTTGACTTACAGTCAGTTTTGTTAAGTCAGCTTAGAGTGTCCACACTGAAAAGTCTTGTAGACTGCAACGTCCATACTGGCAGCTGCTAGGTGGACTTAAGGCTTAAGTCAACCTTAATTAAGTCAACTTAAGGCCTACTCCCTGTCTATACTGGGTTAAATCAACTTAATAAGGTCAACTTAAGCCTTATGTTAACCTTAAAAGGTGGAGTTATTAAGTCAACTTAGGGAAGTGGTAAGTCAACTTAATAAAGTCCTAATGTGGCTGGAGCTTTCCTTATGTCGACATAAAGAAGGTTGACTGAAGGCTCCAAGGTAGATGTACCCATTGTGTTTTCTCTGCACTTATTAATATATTTTCTGTGTCTTACAAAGTACTGTAGAAGTAACTGCCTGGTGGAAAAACCACATTCCTTTGTTTACAGTGGGGGCAACTTTTGTTTGGTTGGCAAACACATTTTAATAATGACAGTTCTGACTGGTGTTTATAACTTGCCATCAGTTGCTTGCCCTTCCATTGCACAACTATATTAATACCCTATGAGCTTTATGAGTTTTCCAGAGACCTCTTATGTGGCACCTTTTCAGATACAGATTACAACAATTGTGAGTTGGAGTGCCTTGGGCTGCTCAGGCTAGCTGAAAATCACTACTATATATCAGGGTGCCCCTTGCCCTGTGCCTTTGTTATTCTTAATGGCATAGGAGTTTACTCACCTCTAGCAATAACAGAGTTACAAAGCATTGGAGGGCCCAGTTATCCCTTTTTATGGCACCAGAAGTGCAGAAAGTTAATTGGAGATTAGACACAACTGGGGAACCCAAGAGGGCATTGACTGCTTTTAAAGGACTTCAGAATACTAGGAACAGAAGAGACCTAGAGCAGAGTTTTCTTTCTTTGAAAGGAATTGCAAAGTGTCTGTAGATGGAAGGTCTTTGTACTTTCCTTGAGGGAGAGTATAGTGGGAGAGAAACAAGAAAACTCCTCAGGCAGGTCTCCTTTGAGCAGAGAGTTCAGGGAAGAAGCCGGAAGTATCCATGGCTTAGAAGGAGCTGGATCCCCAGGGAGGCAGTGCTTTATAACAGTATGGTGAGTCTTTGATAGTGTCTGGTATGCAGTGTGAATTGGGTTGCCTCGACCTTGAATCCAGATGAAAATGTCTGTGTATTTGTTTTGATTTTTCTTGTTTGAAAACTAATAATTTATGACTTAAACAAGGAATACAGAAAGTATCAATAGCTGATACCTGAGGCAAAATAGAAATGTTTGCTTTTCTACTGCCATCCTAGTTTTGCAGTGCTAACAGAAGTAAAACTTGGGGTGAGATCCTATCTTCCTTAAAGTCTGTGTCACAACACTTGTTGCCTTCAATGGATCTCAAAATTTACTCATGGGCTTTGTCCACACGAGACTTTTATTTCAAAACAACTACCATTGTTTTGAAATAAAACTTGACAGGTCCAGATGATGTTTCCTCATTTCAAAATAAGGAGCACCCTTATTTTGAAATAAGGAAAATCATTTCAATACAATAAAACCTAGTTTTGTATCGAAATGAGGGTTATTTCGAAAATATGGTTTCGAAATAACCCCATCTGGCTGTGTTATATCGATATGTCACACATATTGATAGACTGGACCTTCCTCCCAGGGTGCATGAAATTGATGACAGGCTGCAGAGCCTGCAAGGGGTGGGGGAACCAGCGCCCCCTGCCAGCTGCTTGCAAGCGGCCAGGGGCGCCTGAGCTGACATCTCCCCTGGCCTCTTGCAGGCAGCCACCGGCTGCAGGATCAGGGCGCCAGCTAGATCTGCTGGTGCCCCAGGTTTGCCCCTCAGCCTGGGCTCCATCAGCAGCTGGAGGGGCTATTGGTGCTTGTGCCAGCTCTGCCCGCTGCCAGGGCTCAGAACATGCCGCCCGGGCAGGGGCCACAGGCACCCACTCTGCCTGCCTCCTGGGCTGGGTGCATGCCGCTGGGGCGGGGGCCGCAGGCACCAGCTCTGCCTGCCGCCTGGGCTCAGCAGCATGCACCAAGCCTGGGCGGTGGGCAGAGCCGGTGCCCATGGCCCCTGCCTGGGCGGCATGCACCCAGCCTGGGCAGCGGGTAGATCCAGCAGCTGCAGCCCCTGCCCGCCCAGTGGCAGGACAGCCAGGGTGGCGGGCAAAGCCGACATCTGCAGCTCCTGTCCGGGTGGCAGCTGCCCAGCTCTGGGGCTGTTGGTGCCCCACAGTCCCTCCCCTGCTGCCCCAACAGCAGCAGGGGAGTCAGGGCAGGGGGATTCCTGCCCTGGGGGCAGTTTTCCCCTGCTTGGCTCTCCAAGTCAGAGCCAGGCAGGGGATTGGTTGGCAACATGGCCTTGCCAAGGGGCCATGTTGCCACACCTCCCGTGCTGCCCCTCTCCTGAAACGAAATAGCATGTCCACAGACAGGGAATGCTATTTCACTTTCTGGGTTTCCCTTATTTTGAATTACAATTTTTTTAATTTAATTTCAAAATAAGGATTTTATTTCAAAATAAGTTATTTCGGAATAACTTATTTCAAAATAACCAGCTATGTGTGGACATAGCCATGATGTTTACCAGAGAAGCACATAAGAGTCTCTGCTTATATCCATCAAGTAAGAGAATACATTTTTATGTAATTTTTCTGCCATTACACTTTTCTTAGCCTACCTTTATTGCAAAGATGTCTGTGAAAATTGTTCACAATCAATTTTTGTGCGCAAATGCCATGAATGTTTAAGTACATTCCCCTTTGTCATGGTGGAGCAACTTCAGTCACTTGACTTTAGAATTTTTTTTTTAAAAAGGTTAAGACTTTGTGAAACTATCAATTTAAATCTAAAATTTCAGGATCACTATTTTTCAAATTAAATTATAAATGTGATGGAGTTTCTAATTTTTTAAAAATATTTTTCAAAGAAATGCCACTATTCAGAGAGTATCTTATTGACATTTTACAAAATTTCTATAAACAAAAATATGAAAAAACAAAGATTTGACTTTGTAAACACTTAGGCAGATACATGACTAGTTCTATTGACTTCAGTGGTGTTATTCATTTGCCTAGACCTAAGTCTGTGTAGAAATGGCTTACAGCATCAAAGGGCTAATACTGTTTTTTTTTTTTTTTTTTTATTAAAATGTTTTCTCTGAGCATAAAATTTTTATCTCTTTAATGGAAAATTTTCATTATTTAATGAGGAGCTATTAGGACATTCAATAATCTGACAGTGATTGTGATTTTTTTTAATGAAAGTTAAGTGAGTATTTATGACAGTATGAGTTGCAAAACCATATAAAAGAATGAAAAGCACAATTCCAATTGACTTTAAACAATCAACCCTGACAGAGGATCACAGTCTGACTGAAGTTTTCCAGCTGTCTTGATTTGTGGAAACTTAGTATGTGAGGATGGTATTGGTTGCAAATAAACCATGGCCTATTTATTTATTAATTTTGAGTGTGTATATGGCATTCCCATAGTAAGAATGTTAATGCGGCCCTGGACTTTTCCTTTTCAGAATAGATGAGCAGTTTATGTATGACATAGGATAGAAAAGGGATGTTTTTTCTTCTCAGTAAAAAAAAAAAAAAAAAAAATCCATAGAACACAAATTCTGCTAATCGTTAAGAAACTGCAGATGTGATGTTGTGCCTGCTAAAGTATCTGGCTGACTTCCTATTGAATTCTGGGGTGAAAGATCGAGTACTATAGAAACGAGTATAAAACATCCATTTTAGCAATTTAAGAAAATATTAGGCATGCATAAAATTTCCTGAGTAATTGCCTAAAGTCAGTCTTTTGGCAATCAGGCCATATAGCCTATTTTGGAATATATTCACTTTTCCAACATACAGAGCTGAAAGTATCCTAAACAAGACTCCAACCAGGAAGGTGTGTGTGTGGCAGTAGTTGAAGGGAGAATCTGTAGAATTGCAGGCACTTGGAGGATACACTGTTATGGTGGAATGGAAGTGAAAGAGTGTTTGACATGATACAATTCAAACTTTGGGGGTATTTGAAGTGTTACATAATGGGACATTCTAAGGTCTATAATGAACCTATGCTTTATTGCTAAGCCCTTTTTGTTTAACAGGGAGGCAATTATATTTGAGATGGTCATTTATGCAATTAAACACAATGTAAAATTACTTCAGGATGGTCTTGTTTCAGGTTGTGTCATTGGCCATCATGCAGTTTTCATGTACTCTATTTTGATTACTGAATTGTAGCCATATAGGAAGTGTGAAAAATCAGGACTGAGGTGGGAGAGAATATGCATTTAAGGGAAGATTTACCCTTTTTGCCATTTTTGGCGGTAGTTGAAGGGAGATATGCAAGTTACCTGAAATAACTTGTATATCTCCTTTCAACTTCCCTACACCTAGCGTGTCCACTGCAGAGAGTTGAAGGGCAGGCCCTCCATGGGACTCAGTGCTACTCTGCTTACTGAGCTAGTCTTTGGGGATCAACTGAGTGGGTATTCACAGACCCAATCAGTTGATCAGAAAGGTCAATCTGGGATATTTTACCACAGTCAGTGAAGACTACCTGAAGAAAAAGCTAAAAATATCAGGACTGTTGCTATGAAACTGGGACATCAGGTCACCCTAATTCTAGCTGTTCTGTATAGTGGTGAAAGTTGAAGTGATAGTAAAGAGTCTGAATCCCTTTTCTCAGAATGTGTAAACCTCATAGTTTACATGAAAAAGCTTGAGGGATTTTAAAATAAACTGGCATCTAATTTTAAGTAGCACCAGAGCCTTTCTTCTTTTGCATTTTTTTTTAAAGTTTATCTTGTGAAAACTGCACTATTATCAATTCAGCTGCTTTCACAATATATATAGTCTGCAGGGGTACTAGCCATTACCGTGATCTCACGCTTATCACAGTTTTAGTATAGGTCTTTTAAGGCTACTTCAATAATGATGCCCTGTACAATGTAAAGACAGTTCAGAGAAGCTATTCACTTCTCCTATGGAGACCTCTGAAATTGCAGCATCTATAGATGTTTGGTAATAGATGCTTGCTAACCTCCTGTCCTTCCTCATACAAACCAGAACACTCGGCTGAACCAGCAGGCTCTAACCTTACTTTGCTGTTATTTTTTGTTCTTTTTTTTGTCATCAGCAATTACAGGATGCATCATGAGTCTGATGTAAAGTAGAAACACTAAGGGCTAAGTTGTGCCATTGAGACACTGCTCAGTAATGGGGCTGGGCAAAAAGATGGGGTAGAAGATTCCTCCACATTTCTGTGGGAGGTATACAAAAGAAGCATGCCTATAACTACAATCCTCTGTAGGGTTCAGCTTGCTTACCCTTTTGCCCCTGACCACCTTCATGCATTTTCTAACTGCCACCCCATAAATTCACCTTTGTTTAGGCATTGAGCCACTGTCATGCCATGCAGCCTCACTAGACCAGATTCTGTACTTAGTGACAACTGAGTAGCTCTGCTAGTCTTGAGCAGGTTTGCGAAGGTATCACTGAAAGCATAATCTGAAGATAACGGGGGTAGTACAGATGTCACCTGACACATAATTAAGTCTGCAAAATTCCATTACAATGAATATTTGATCCCATAATTTTTTTTTAACTGGAGCTCCATATAGAATACTTCTGTACTAAATACCTGTTCACGTAGCTAGACATGATTGGCTTTTATGTGCTACCTCTTAAAAGGATATTCCCTTGTGTCATCAGAGAGTCTGAATTGTCACTTTCCAAAGAGGTAGCCATGTCAGTCTAGTGCAGCAAAACAAATAAGGCATCTCGTGCACCATTAAAGTGTTACACATTTATTTATTGCATTATTTCTACAAAACCTCATGTGATAAATAAAATTTCTTAGTCTTTAGTAGTGCTGCAGGACTCCTTGTTTGCATTGTGTCTGTCACCTTTGGGAGGGGCAAGGGTGAAAAAGCTTTCTACTGTGTGGTTTTCTTTTGTTGTTGCTGGGCTTTGGGGTTTTCTAGAGAGACTTTTATTACTACTTTAATAATCTGATAACAGAACTTTACACTGCAATTTTGGGCATATCTAAAGTGTTTGTGCAACAATAGCATCATGTCAAAAGATAAAATATCAGATAAAAAGTTTGAACATTCGGGCTGATATTTTCAAATGGGGGTTCATAAAATAAGGTACCTTAGTAAATACACTTGTTTCCCAGATGCCACCTAAACTCCTTGCATATGAGTTTTGATTGTGACTTTGCAGATCCAAGTCTGAAAATACGATGTTAATCATCAAAAAGATTCTGAACAATATACATGTCGATGGTGGAGCCTCTATTGCTTTGCAGAATGGATCACAAGGGTGTGGGGTTTTTTTTGTTTTCTTGTAGGGGCTTTCTCAGGCTGCTGTTATTTCTGCTCTGATCTATTTATTAACATTGTGCAGCAGTTTTGTTCTTGTAGCATCTTTTACTCTATGTTCCAGTTTTTAATATTCAGACAGTGTTCAGTTACAGCCTCACTTGTAATTCCTAGCTCTCTCTTGTGTTCTCTTTCTGGAAAAGAAAGTCTCTTTTTAAATGGCCAAATAGCCAAGATTTATACAAAGTGTCATTATTATGATAGCTAAATTATGTCTAATCAAATGATCAGAACACCTTTAAAATGCCTCTGGTGCATTTATGAATTCCATCAAAACAGTTACATTAAAAGTGCATGAAGATTTCAAAGGTAAAGAAATGATACAGTGAAGATTCAAATCTACCTCCTGAGGGTGTACATGCAGGCGATGGTTATTTTTTTTTTATAAGTGTACTAACTTGCTGGGTGCTAGTCCTAGTACACCTGCTTGATGTGGAATCGCAATCTTACTTCCAAGAAGAGAAGCAGCCTTACTGACCTAAAAGAGTGTGGTCACGTTACTTGACCTATTGTCATGTAATCTTGCATAATGGAGGATGTAAAAAGAGAGCTGGTTTATGCTGGTCTGAAATCAGACCTGTAATCTGTCCTAATCACCCACACAGTAGGAGACTGAAACACACATCCCAAGGTCATCCAAGAAAAGCTTGTGAGTATGCTTCTCCAAAAGTAGCCAACACCAATTAGTTCAGAGAAAAGTCAAGACATTAGTGGTGGCTAGAAAAGGCAGTACCTTCCCATTTAAAAAGAGAGAGAGAGGGAGAAAGAATGTCATTCCAGTTCACAAGGAAAAGTTGAAAAACCTCATGTGGAAGAGAGCACGGGTGAGTGTGGGGGGTGGGATGTATGTCGGGGGGGGGGAGTGAGAACGAGACAGAGAGAGAGGAAAATTCCATTTTCTGGAGAACTAAGAAATGTATTTCTTCCTTGCTTGAGAATTAAGTAAATGCCCTTGGAGAGCAAAATCCTCACTGGGCAGGCTGCCATGCAGCTTGGGTTCACAGCCTTCAGGCTGGCTAGTAAGTTGGCAGGGAAGCAGGTTGGCCAGCCTGTCTTCTTGCCTTCTCTCCATCAGACAACTTCAGTTCAATTGAATTAACATTTTCTGATAGATGACTGTTCCATTTGAAAAAACTGACCAAGTGTGCAATGAACTTTTTCTCCCAGGGCTAAATTCTTTCTAACCCCCATTAGTTACAGGTTGGCTTATGCCCTGAAGCGTGAGGGCATGGTTCTTCAGTGCTGAGCTGATAAATCACCTCACTGGATCAGAAATACCTAGTGATGGCTGAAGAGCTGCCTATCAACAGTCAGTGCCTAGGAAAGGTCATCTAACAGAAACTGCAAAAGAAACAGTCTCAGCACTGTTTGACTCCTTTCCTGCTCATTTTAAAAAAAGAAGAAGAAAAGGCAGGGATGAGAGAAACACTCTCTTTTCCTTGCTTGGTGCTTACACCTTTTGACATTTTTGCAGACTACTATCATGTTCCCATTTTTTAGCCAAGGTATATATATATCTAGGTGTTGTCATCTTCACTCTTCTCATAGATTCACAGAAGGGATCCAAAGACCATATCTAGTCTGACACACTGCATACCCCCCAGACTAGAAGTTCACCCAGTCACTCCTGTACTGGGCCTTAGCATATTTGACAAACGTATCTGCAATAAAGGCATCTAGTGTTGATGTGAAGATTTGCGGCTTCCCTTTGTAGTTGTTTTGTTTCAATTGTTACTCCTTACCACTACCTTAAAATAAATAAATAAATAAATAAAAGATGTGCCTGATTTCTAACTTGAATTTTTCTATCATCCAGCCTGCTTCTTGTTATAACTTTCTCTGCTAAATTAAGGAACCCTTTAGTGTCATTGTTTTACTCTCTCCATAGAAGGTATACTTGATCCGTAATCAAGAATCCTCCCATCATGTAGCACAGCTGGGCATGAACCTTCAGGGTAAGAGCAATGAGCTATCTTGAGTCATTCCCAACAGCACACTTGAGCTATCTTGAGTCATTCCCTCCAGCAGCCTCACAGATATTTTTCGATTCTGGCTGCCCACCCAGTTTTTCAATCTCTTACTAACAATGTACATATAATGAGACCACCACAGAATGTTCTAGACATCATCCTACCAGAGTCATATCAAGAAGAACCATGCATATATAATATGACGGATGACATGATTCTTCTCATAAATATCTTTCAATCACATTGACTTCTTATTTGCTGCTTTTCTGTTTTGTATTGAGTTAAGTGAAAATAGCAATGTGTAGAAGACACACACACCAGACTCCTCCACTAGTCCGCTCCTCATTCCCCACCAGGCATAAGCAGACTCAATGTTAAGTCTTACCAGTGCAGTTTATTGATGTACAGTAACCCAGCACAAACTATATACACACAGCATGGGCTTAACAGCCCCAGGAGGTCTAGCAGCCCAGCCTCAGGTCAGGGAAGCTATACCCCTGCTGCAGATGATGTCTTCAGCTGCTTACTTTTGCTCACTCCTCCCTTTCTGCTTCTTACCTGGGAACTTTATGGGGCCCGCCTAATGAGTGTACCAGCTGCTTTCATTAGCTCCCTAGCCAGCCAGTTCACCTAGCCGTCTTCACGTTCACCTTAATTAGGTCTTTGGAGCAGGGACTAACCACAGTGCATTTTCATCAAAATTTAAATGAGGGAGGCGTTTTCTTTCAAAGAGATCAAATAGGAAAAAAATAAACTGCGTGAAACTTTTCAAAACTCTCGTACTTCAGATTCTGGGTGGTGGGGACGTTTTTGGTTCTTGTTTTTGTTTCCCCTTTTTCCTCTTCAGGAGGACTGGAATATGATTGATAACAGGGAAAAACCAGGATGGGGAAAAGCAGTTTCATGAAAATAACCATTTACTGAAACACAAAATTCTTAATGTGATGTTTATCATTTGAAAAATACCAGCCTCCTTTAGTTTCTAACTTTTGTCTAATCAATTGTCCATTACAAACCCTAGATTTCTTTAATCATTTCTCTGAATGAATGTCTGTGTCAGATTATTTTCCCCTATATATACTGTTTTAAACTTTCCCCATACCATAAGTGGAATCCTAGGATGAAATTCTGCCTCTGCTGAAGTCAATGAGTTTGGCCATTAACTTCAGTAGGGCCAGACTTTCACCTCCCAGTGGCCCCTGAAGATTCTGTGATCACTCTTATATGATCAGAGATTAGGAAATCAAATATATTTTCAATCTGTATTTTATTCCCTTGCTAAAGAGCTGGGAAACGACAGTTATATCTTTGACACTTACTTTTAGGCTGGTAATCTAACACTTTGACATACCGGACTGACAGCTGTCAAAACATATTTCATCTTTCAATAATTTTTTTTAGGAAGCAATCATTATGGATTAGTTTAATAAGTTATACATAGGATTTCAAATAATTAATTACTTCAATGCCAGGCATTTATTTTAGCTCCAGCTTGTGAGGGCTAACAGAATACCAATAGAAAACTTCCTTTATGAAGCATGCATAAATAGCAGTGAAGATAATAATTATTAATGCTTGTGTTGGCACTGCAGGAACAGGAAAATGTGTATAAAACTATAACATGCTAATGAAATTTAAAGTCCCCAGTGCCACCACACTGGTCTCCACAAAGTCCCAGAGATGGTGTTGAAATGGCCCATGGACCTAAAAATGCTTCTATAGAATGTTGCTCTGAAAGTAACCTACATGAGAAGAAACATGCCACCAAATCTATTCCCTGCTTTTAAAATGTGAGTTCCTAAAGCTTTCTACAAAGTTCAATGCTGGAACAGAGCGCCTTTCACTCATATATGGTGGCTCCAAGCAGGGCCTCAACGTCTATGAACTGCCCATATTCTGCAGTTATACTGAGTTTGAGGAGATGAAAAAAAAACAAAAAAACCCACACGATTGTTAGGATATAGTGGTGAATCGAAGAACAAAGAAACAAATCAGCTTCTGCATCTTATAGATTTAAGTACTATTTACTTCCTCTGGAAGAAAGATACAGGCAAGTAAACATCTGTCAGGCTTAAAAACCCATCATAATGAAAGCATAAGAACCTGTGAAATGGAGAGACAAATATCTCCCGGGGAGAAAGATAAGAGCAGTTTACTGGGATAGCATTTCTGTATTCAGTTAGGGGTGGCATCTGTTATTGGTGATATGTAATAATTTATTCTTTTGTAATCTAACAACAGTGTAAGACCCAAACTAAGACTAGGGACCTTATACCCTACACTTAATAAACACCAAGTCAGTCCCGCAAAGAGTTGACAATATATCTAATGTTGTATGTGTAAGTTTAATAATGATGACATTAACCCAAGAGGCCAGATGATTGGCTGACTGAAATTATTTAGGTAATGATTATTAGAAAAATATTAACCTAACACAGTACAGAGGTTTCTGGTAAAGTATGATTTCATTTCTTTGATTGGTGGAACTAAGGCAGCTTTTCCCCTTCCAACCTGAACTCCCCCAAACTTTCCTGTTGCATTGTGTAAGAAAAAACAAGCCATTTTCCCACAATAGATTCCACTTCATATGTTGTCTCCAGTATCTTAATTTACATAAGCAGTCCAGTGTCACTTTTAAAGACTAACAAAGTTATTTATAGCATGAGTTTTCTTGGGAGAAAATCCCACTTCATCAGCCTCTTTGAAGGTGCAGTAACTTACAGAATGGGAGAAAAGTAAATGCAGGGAGGTGTAACTCATAGGATCAGGTTACACTGTAATAGCAAATCAAAGCAGTAGTTAAGATTCAAATGCTGGGAAACAACACAGAGAAAAGTAAGGTCAAATCCAAAGTCCTTATTTAGTTCTGAAGAGACAAAGTCAAATTTGCATATACATTCCAATTCTGCAGTTTCTCTCTGAAGCCTTGATATGTTATTTATTTGCTTGAGCACAGCAATTAGCAAATCATTAATGTAGTGCTCAGGAATACTGAAGTGCTCAACTACTGATTTTGGAATTTTTGAGCTTTCTGTTGTCAGATTTGTTTCCATTTTTCTTTTGTGCAGAGACTGTCTTGTTTGTCCAGCATATAAGGCAGAGGGGCATTTCAGACACATGATGGTGGATGAGAAGGTGAATGAGCCCTTGATGGAGTAGTTGGTTTTATTAGGTCCTGTGATGCCTTCTTTTGTGCAGATATGTGGGTGAAGTAGGCAGCACGGTTTCTTTGCAGGGATATGTGCCTGCTTCAGTGGTTCTGTTGGTATGTCTGTAGTTGCTGCTGAGTATCTGCATATGGTGGAGGGGGCTGTCTGTAAGCGAGGAGAGGTCTGTCTCCCAAGGCTTGAGAGGCTAAGGGATCATCTTGTAGAATAGGCTGTAGATCCTTGATGATGTGCTGTAACTTTGTAACTGTGATCTCATCTTCCTCTGTTGGCTATTAGTGTTCCCCCATGTTTGAATCTTAACTAACTGCTTTGATTTGTTGTTACAGTGTGACCTGGTGCTATGACTTACACTTCCCTACATTTAATTTTCTCCCATTATGTAAGGTCCCCCATCTTCAAAGCGTCAGTCTTTAAAAGTACTGCAGGACTCCTTGTTTGTTTTAGTGAAATAAACCAACACAGCTACCCCTTTGGAACTTAATTTATCTAATTACTTATGGAATTCCTTTTTATGGTGTCTAATTCACATGATTGATAAGATAAATGGATTTCTAACCCAGTCATCATTACTAAGATTATCTGTATTAATAAGTAATTCCTAAAGAGTTAGAAACAACTTTCAATGGATCACTCTTTCATAAATCATAAAAAAACAAAAAAAGAAAAAAAAACATGCAATAGCATATATGCCTTATCAATCACAGAACGTATCTGGGATATAAATATTTCTTATCTATCATGCTGTTTTGTTCATTACAGTACATATCCATAGTAAAAGGCATTCTTTGTTAGTCTCCAAAGATCTCTTTCTCTCACTTTGGGTCTGTGGACACAGTTCTCCTTGGCTGTGTCTATACTTAAAAGGTTAGTTTGAATCAACTTTATTCAAAGTAATTAATTCAAACTAATAATAATTAGTTCAAATTAAGTTCATTTGAATTGATATGGCCACACTAGAAACCCTAATTTGAATTAGAATGTCCACACACAGGACTTGCTAGTTTGAATTTGGTAGGGGGTGCTATTCCATAGGGAAGATCAAGCCATGGCTAATTCGAACTAACAGTTAGTTCAAATTAACATGGATGTATTGGTCTAAGTCAAACAAATGAGTTTGAATTAACCACCACTTTGAAGTTAAACAAGGTTTTATAACTTCAAAGTTAGCTTTCATCAATTTGAACTAAGGCATTCCTTAATTCGAATTAATGAAAGCCAATGTGGCCATGCAATTATTTAATTTGAATTGATCCTCATTAATTTGCATTCAATTGTAAGTGTAGACTTACCCCACCACATTTCTTCATTTGTTCACTCATTTTGGTTGAACCAAAGTTTAAATAAAAAAGCATTACTTTCAATAAGTCAGAGCACTAGATTCCAGTAGAAACAACTCACCCTGGTTTATGCATATGGAATTGGGTTAACATTAAGACCCCTGCAATTTATACATTTACTAACATTAAAAAAAAAAATCAAAGCATGGGAGAAAGGAAGGAACAATGCTAAGGAAAAACATGACAAATGTGACTTGCCAAAGGCTATACAGGAAGCCGTCCACAACATTGTTCTTCCTTTCTTATGCTAAATGAGATTATTTCCTATTATAAATCACATCAGCAGAGTTGCACGGGTCACTAAAAGGACTGGTGTGGCAGAGAATGTCATCCTGAGAATGTGACATTTCTTAAAACTCAGTCTCCACAAAACACCAAATCAGTTTTTCTATTTTTAATGATCTCATCTAACCTTTGATCATGTGAAGATTTCCAGAATTCCACTTAATCTGAGCACCCACATTTTTGGGAGGCCGGGGGTGGGGTGGGGTGGGGTGGGGGGTAGGTTCAGGCCTTCAATTTTAAAATGTTGGCTATATTAGTTACTTTCAAACTGAGAACAACTTCTAGCAAGGTGGCTCTCTCCCATTGACTTAATCTTTCAAAAATTCATGGAGCTTCATACAACATTCCATGAACTCAACAAATGCACCCAGTCTAATGGTGATATCCATCTAATGTTTGTTCCAAAGGGAAATAGGATATTTTTATTACCTTCATGTGCTAAGCAAAACGTGAGTTGATGTTTAAATCAATCTTTACCTTTAGAAGTTACAGACTTGAAGGTCAGAAGGGATCATCATGAACACCTAATCAGATCTCCGGCATGTTGCAGACCAGAAACCTCACCCACTAATGGCCCCTAACCTCTGGCTATGGTTACTGAAGGCAAATTATTTGGCATAACTCAGAATTTTTAAATTTTTTTCCATACTCAAATTGTAAACAAAACAGTACTAAAAAAGCTAGCTTATTTTTTTCTGTGTAAATTAAAAAAAATAAAAGTGGAATTGTGTGTTTTTTTTTTAAATTTAAACAGTTACTGAGGGGCAGGGTCTTGTACAGAGAATCACAGAATATTAGGGCTAGGGGACATCCTGGGCTATGTCTATACTACAGAAACCTAGTTCAAACTTGTTAGTTCAAACTGTAACCCTTCTGCCGGACTGAGCCAGCAGAATAAGGGCTAGGTTCTATACCTAGGGGTTTCCAAATAATGTCACACCACCAACTGGCTTGAGCCCCTAGCCAGATTTCTGGGAAATCATCCACTATTCCCTAGGTCCCCCAAAGGGGTAAGGCTTGCCCACTCGCAAGCACAAGATGAATGTAGTATACAGAACTTTTAATAGTAGTAAAAACAGAATGTAAAAGGCCAAATAACAGAAATCAGCACTGATCTAGAAAATCAGTACAGAGCAAGGTTCCCAACAACCCACACCACATAACAGAACATACAAGACTTAATGACAAAACCCTTACTGATCTGGGGAATCAGTGCTAATCAGGCTTCCAACATGATTCCACATATCATAACAGCAAATATAAAATCACTAGGAAAATCAGCACTTAGCTAGAGAATCAGTGCTACCTAGGCTTTCAGCCCACCCTCAGGTATGCAGGGAGTGGCTTTCACACCAACTGTCCACCAGTGCCAACCACTGATCACTCACTCCATCCACTAGCACCATCCTTTGGCTCCACCCATTGTCTGCCAACTCCACCCACCAGTCACTCTCACCACCCAGCTCACCACTAGCCACTTTCACTGTCTGCCAGATCCATCCACCCACCAATCCCAGTCACACTCACCACCCAGCTTGCTACTGGCTCTGTTCACTGGTCAATCCATCTGCTGGTTCTTTTCAGAAAGAGAGAAGGTTTCTTCTTTCTATAGTAATTCAACTCAAGACAGCTTGCCTCTCTCAGTGATTTCAGCTCTTAAACCTCAAGTAGGTGCAAACAGCTATTTCCATTAAAATAACAAAGACAGACCTTAACAGAAGTCCCACTAGATCTAGCATTTGACAATGGGATTAAACAATAAGACAAAAATATCTCAAGCACCACTCCAAAAGTAGCTATGCAAACTCCTCACCTATCTTAACTTTCCAGGCTGAAACAAGCAGTGGCCTCTCTTACAAGTCTCTTTTTAGCTAAGGGTAGCTTTTAACCCTTTAACTAACCCAAACAGATTTGGAACAATCAGAGAGTAGTGTATCACCAAAGACAGTATTTCATACTTCCCTTCAGTAGAATTGCAGATATTGACAGATTTGTGATCAGATCAACCCCAAATACCATTACCCATATTGCCTTGCACCCATAGTTTGATTATGCTAATCTATGCTTTGTGCTCATGAAAATACTAAATGCATGCAGATTAGTTCCCCCCCACCCCCGAAGCTGTTAGGCACAGCTTCTAAACCTGCTTTACAGAACTAATAAGCTCAAAGTTAGTTCGAACTAACCTTGAACTTTTTAGTTCAAACTAACAATGTGGACTAGTTCAAACTAACTAATGTTAGTTCAAACTAGTCCATGTTGTTAGTTCTAACTACCCTTAGTTCGAACTAAGTGTTAGATCAAGTCTACATTGTGCTTAGTTCAAAGTAACCACTGGTACTTATTAGTTGCACTAAGCTTTCATTAGCTGGAACTAAGGAATTTCTTAGTTCCAAATAATGAAAGGCTAATGTAGACAGGGAACAATTTAGTTTGAATTAAGTCTCCTTAATTTGAGCTAAATTGCCAGTGTAGACATAGCCATGAGGTCATCTACTCCAACCCTCTGCTAAAAGCAGGCCTACTCCCCCTAAATCATCCCAAACAGGGTATTATGCAACTTGGTCTTAAAAGTTTCCAAAGATGGAGATTCCAGCACCTCCCTAGGTAACCCATTCCAGTGCTTCACCATCCTCCTGGTGAGAAAGACCACCCCAACTGCAGCTTGAAACCATTGTTCCTTGTTCTGTACTGTTACTACTGAGAAAAGCCCAACTCCTTCCTCTTCAGAGCATCCCTTTAAGTACTTGAAGGTTGCTATCAAATCCCCCCTCAGTCTTCTCTTCTACAGACTAAATAAACCTAGTCTCCTCAGTCTCTCCTTGTAAATCATGTGTCCCAGCCCCCTAATTATTTTCATTGCCCTCCTCTTGACTCTTTTTAATTTGTTCATATCTTTCCTGTAGTGGGGAGTCCAAAACAGGACACAATATTCCAGATGCGGCCTCACCAGTGCTGAATAGAGAGAAATAATCATCTCCCTCAAGCTGCTGACAACATTCCTACAGATACAGCCCAATATGCTGTTGACCTTTTTGGCAACAGGGGCACACTGTTGACTCATATCCAGCTTCCTGTCTACCTTAACCCCAAGGTCCTTTTCTACAAAGCTGCCACTTGGCTGTTCAGTCCCCAGCCTGTAGCAGTACATGGGATTTTTCTGTCCTAGTTCCAGGATTTTGCATTTGTCCTTGTTGTAACCTCATGAGATTTTCTTTGGCCTAATGCATGTTTGTGTATGTCTCCCTGAACCCTATCTTCTTAATCTTATCTTGTTAATGCTGAGAAACATTTCAGTCAATGCGACTACTTGCAGAGTAAGATGCCAATCAACTTGAATAAAGTTGTCAGTGTGTCTCAAATTAATGATATCCCCCAATTAATTTTAAAAAAAATATTCTTAGTGGTCAAGTTGGCAAGAACAGAACTCCTGGACCAGCACTGAGTACAAAGAAGTATCTATCTATTTATAACACCTAACTTGATCCGCCAAGGTGCTGGTGTGCTTTGGGAAAATGGGATGATCCAATTATGAGGCCATCTGGTGTTTTGATTTTTAGCTGTGAATTTTAAGATTTCCATTCAGTACATCTGCATGCAGTTAAACCAATGAAAGAAAGAACAGGCTTTCAACTGAGCTACAGCCCTCTTATTGTTCCTTTCAGTAAGCTGCTAAAAACATCTGCTGCTGCCACCTGCTATGATGTTAGAGGGTGACTACTTTGCTCTAGGCTCTTGAGGAGGTTACTTTTTACAAGTTGTCTTGATGCTGTCCCCTTATTTTGCACCTGAATCTTGTTTAACAAGACACTAAAACCAACTGTGCTAAGAGATGCCATTGTCTACAATATATTACCTTGGATTCTGATATTTCAGACACCTATGCATGTGTTTACTTTTCACAGTGTGAGCAGTTCCACTGTGATATTAAATAGGTGTTCGCAGGACCAGATCTTCCATTTATAAATATATGAAAACCAGTAATGGATATACCTGGTTCCAGTGCAATGCATTGCAAGGGCAGGTCAACCACGGAAGTCTTGTAGACCAAATACTGAGAAGTACTGAGCACCAACAGTTTCCTGTTAACTTCAGTAAATCCAAGGAGCTGCCTCTGGAAACAGAAAATGAAGCTAAGGCCTTATCTATGAGCAATGAAGTGCCTTTTAGCTGTTCTAGCACAGTTAAGCTGGCAGCCCCATCTCTAGTATGGATCCACTTACAGGTGTATACATTTTTATACGGATTCAGAAACTAGAATAAGTGACATGGGTATAAAGACACCTTTATACTAGTATACCAAATGATGTTTTCTTCTTTCGAAAGGAGGGAGCTCCTCGTTTTGAAACAAGAGCCCTCCTTTCGAAACAGCTTAAACCACTTTGCTTTCGAAAAGAGGGTTATTTTGAAACCAGTTGTTTCAAAATTAGCCGTTTGGACATGTTATTTTGAAACAATCCTTGTTTCAAAATAACAAGGACCTTCCCCCAGGGTGCTATGCACCCTGGGGGGAAGGTCCCACCCCCCCCAGCACCCTGGCCAGGGATCAGCACCCTGGCCAGAGTGCTGAGTGGGGTACAGGGGGTTGGAGGGTGCCCCAGCTGGCTTCCCCCCTGCTACGCCTTGCTGGGAGCAGGGGGGGGAGGGAGCCTCAGCCCCCTTTGCCCCTTACCCCCGCAAAGGGAAGGGGGGGTAGCTGGCTGGGGCTGCCCCCAAGCCTGGGGGTGGGGCCTTCCCAGCCCAGCACAGCGCCTTCCTCCCCCTCCCCCTCCTATTTTGAAATAGCATCTCACAGTGGACGTACTATTTCGATTCCCTCCTTTTTCCTTATTTTGAAATAGCTTTTTGTTACTTCGAAATAAGGCATTTCAAAATAAGGCCTTTGTTTCTAAACAGCTTGTTTTGAAACAGCTTGTTTCGAGACAAGGGCTTTTGTGTGGACATCGCCAACGAAAAGCACACATCCCAAAATAACATAGTTAGCGCTCCTAACATTTGTACAGAGAAATACTCAGACTGGGATAAAAGGCTAACTGATCTACTGCAGTGTATGTCCATCTGACACAGCCAGTTAGGTTCTGGCTTTAAGACTCACCTAGAGATAGAAAAAACTACAAAAGTTCTACAGAACTTTAACTGACATATTATATACAAAACTGATAAAAATGCTAAAGACTCCTTAAGGAAAAACAGCCCTCCTGTAATCTCTCCCCCAATTTTCTACAAATCTTAAGGTCCACAAAGATGTGACATTTCATGCACTTGAATCAATCACTACAATACCCAATTTGCCTGGAACTACTTAATCAGTTTGCCTCACAATTTTGGATACTTTTGGTTGTTATCTAGATAATACTAAACACCACATCTTTTGATTCACACAGCATATCTTTTCTTATGTTCATTACTTTTCACTGAAGTCATACACTGAGCTAAAATTTTGTGAGCTTTCTACAGTAAGGCAGAATTCTTTGCAGAGACATGTCTTATTGATACTATGCAAACAAGTGTGCGAAATGCTTTAGTGACAAATTAAAATTAGCCAATGTCCACAGTCTCTTAAATACGAGTTAAGATTTTCTCAAATCATTTCCTTCTATTTGTTGGGGGAAAAAAACATCATTAGTGTGATTTAAGACAGTAGTTTACACCTAGAGGTACACAGAGATCTTTCGTATAGATATTTGCTGGAGCATCACTGCCACAGGCCCAAGGGCAGCCCCTCCTCACATCTCTGCCCCAGGCCTGGCAGCAGTTGGGGCCGAATTGGGCCCACCAGGGCTGCCTGCTGCTAGCTGGCAATGGCAGGAGTCAGATCTGAGCCTGGGCCATTTGCGGCTGGCTGGCAGGCAGCAGCTGGAGCCAGATCAGGCCTGCCTGGGCCGCCTGCCACCAGCTGACAGTGGCAGAAGCTGGATCTAGCCTGGGGCCACCTGCCCCTGGCTGGCAGCAGCAAGAGCTGGATGAGGTCCTGGCACCACATCGGGCCCACGGGTGGGGCCGTGTGGTTGGGGGGTGGGGCCCAGGACAAGGCTCCAGCTCTTTTTTCTGGGGAGCAATACCCCTGGATATTTGCATGGTTTTCCAAAAACCTACATAAAAGTCACTAGCAAAGTCAGTGCAAATTAAAATCTTCTATAGACAATGGCTTGCTTTTTCTGCTCTATAACTGATGCACTGACATGTAATACAATAGTTATACTCCAGTTGTTGTATTTTATAATTGTATGGTAAAAATGAAAAAGTAAGTCAATTTTTAGTAATAGTGTGCTGAGACACTTCTTTGTATTTTTACATCTGATTTTCTAAATAAGTAGCTTTTAAGTGACGTGAATCATGAGGTGCCCAAAACAAAGACTCCTGAAAGGGGTGAAGTAGTCTGGAAAAGTTGAGAGTCACTGCTTTAAACCAAAATTTGAATTATAATATCAGGGGCTGTATTTTTTCAAGGATCTCTCCTAAAGAGGCAATCTGAGGCAAAATTTGTCCCAGACGTTCAAATTATTCAACTAACTCTATGAAGTGGGTAGCTAACATTAACTAAGCTATTGGCATGTGAGACCATTGGCTATGTCTACATCTAAAAGCTCAGTTCAGACTTGCTTTGTCTGAACTAAGCAGTTCAAAGTTAATTTGAACTAACAACACTTTTTGAGTTTGAACTAACTTTTTAGTTCACACTAGCCACATTTTTTTAAAGTTTGAACTAACTTTTTAGTTCAAACTAAAAAATACAGCTAGTTAGAACTAAAAGTTTGTTTGAACTAAAAAACACGGTTAGTTCGAACTAACTGCTAGTTCAAAATGAGTTTGAGCTAAGAAGTTAGTTCGAACTTATCATTTGAACTAACTAGTTTGAACTAACCTTTGCTTAGTTCGAACTAATTTTTTTTTTTAGTTTGAACTAGACAAAGCCTGGTGTAGACAGGGATCAAATTAGTCTGGATTAAGCCTCTTTAACCTGGGCTAATTTGCTAGTGTAGACATAGCCACTGAGATTGCTGCATTTGTCAAGTAGTCAATTACACTTTTACACCCATAGATAAACCTGTATGCATTTACCTTATCTTCCATCCACCAGGATTCCCATTATACATTTGTTTAAAAGAAAGCAAAACATGGGAGAGTCCTGTAGCACATTTGACGTCATCAACAACAAAGGAAGGGGGAAGTCAGCTTTGTGGGCTGGAACCTACTTTGTTAGATTCAAACTGAAACCATAGTGTAGTGGCTAACACCTCTGCTTAATATGCAGAAGGTCCTGGGTTCAATTCCCAGGGGGTTGGACTCAATGATCTCATGAGGTTCCTTCCAGCCCTATGATTTGATTTGATTAGATTGAGTTATCTGGGGCATGGGATCTTTGTGTGCATTTAGTTTGTACAGTGCCTGTTCCAATAGCTGTTCCTCAGTGCTAGTGCATTAGGAATACTAAGGCTACATTCAGGTCTGGAACAAGACAGGTTTGCAGATCCAATGAAGTCTGTGACTACTTGTCTCTAGTCCACATTTCGCCTTTGGTTTCTAATCCAACTTGGGGTGAATGTTTCAAAGGGCTGCAAAATTAGGTCTTAAAAAATATAGTGGCAAATTTACTTAGTTTTCTATGCTGAGTTTTATATGTATTTTCTTCCTGTTAGCCATTTATACTGCAAAATTCAGTACCATCCTTACTCTGAAAAGGGGGAGTCGCCTAATATGACTTGAGGAGCTCTATCTAGACATGCTTGGCATGGCAGGAGCATTACATCTGAACTGGTGATTTTGTGAGTCAGAAGAAATTAGTCATGCACCACTGATTGTTGCCCTTGGAGCTGATTTAACAGATGTGAAGTTTGACTCTCTGATGTCCTCTCTTCAGTGCTTTTCTGGGTGCCTGCCCAATGGCTTTCCATGCTTTTATACAGGGAGAATTGTGACTATCAAGAAGCATTTCTCAGTGCTCTGTGGCCTCAATGCTATTAAAAGACTGAAAACATTTCACTAGATGGTATCACATCTGACCTCTTTTTCTTCTGGGATTATAGCTCACAGATAACTCCAACTTGTTTTCTGGTTCCTAGAACTTCCAGTAGCACAAAGGGTATTTTTCTATTTTTTGGGTGACTGCAAATTTCAAAATCTGCTCAACAAAAAAAGGACAAGACCTAACTAAAGCTTTCCCAGTTTAAATGCAGATGGCATGACACGTTACCTTTAAATTTGATCAAGGCTTAGAAAGCTACCACATAGAGCAGTTGCTGTCTTTTTCATTTTCCTTCAAAGACACAACAGGAAGAAGTCTGACACTGTGGAGTAGGCTCAGGCAACGAAAAGTGAATTGTTCCCTGAATCCTGACTTTAGAAGAATGAGCTATCATGCTTGAATAAGAATATGTCCTGAAGTCTTTCTCCAAACTTCCACTCCTCTCCTTATCTGTGCATGTGCCCTAACAGTCTGACTGACAGGAACACCCAGTCATTCAGCTATACCCAATGATGAACAATCTTATGATGCTGTCAGCTACTCAAGCCTTTGTTTTTCTCAGCAGAGAGGTAGAGTTATTTGCTGGGGTAGCAGGGAATCTGAGGAAATGTATGTGTAAAAGACCAATTGTATTTGAAATAGGACTTGGTGATCATGTCAGGTGAAATGCCAAAACTTTGGTAACTAAGCACATAAGAGATTATCAGACCCAATCATTGTGTGGTCAAGTTTGGTGACAGGAAGTGAAAGTCTATGAAATTGTTTGGTATAGGTATACTGGGGAAGAGATATTTGCCAGAGGGGAACTGAGAAGTTGTGGGTAATACCCCATATCACTATCATCATTATCTTAAAAAGATATTTAAGTTTCTTAATTAATTGAGCCAGCCCTTGAACAATTAAAATTACTTCCTCTAGTTCTTTTGTAAAGTAATCTTTCAAAATGACAGAAAGCAAAGAACAACTGTCAGTAAATACTTCAGTGTTAGACATGTTATAGCAGCAAAAATACATTTGCTTCATTATGTTGAGTAGATCTTGCTGGCCTGGCTAGTGTATTGCTAATATTTTGTGTAGTCTCTGCTGTTTTCGGCCCTCTATAATAGCTAGAACACTTTTTTACTTTTCAAATGTAAGAATATGTGTTGATAAAACTGCGTGTTTGCTACCGTGGTGGAATGCACTTCTATATTCACACTATTGTAATCTTTGCATAAGGCATATGGTATTAATTTTCAAGTGAAAACCCTCAACTTGCTGATCAGCAATATAATAAAATGCATGGAGCAACCTTATGTATAAAGTTATGAACATAAGCTAAAATTATTACTGAGCAGCCCCAGCGGCGGGGAGAGCGGGGCATCAGCGCCCCTCTGCAGGGCTCCCCGCTGGTCTTAGGGGCAGCGCCCCGTGCCCTGCGGCTTGTCCGCCCCCCTCAGCACCCTGGACATTTCAAATCTTTTTTTTTTTTCCAAAATAAAGGTTTTATTTCAAAATAAGTCATTTCGGAATGACTTATTTCGAAATAAAACCTTGCGTGTAAACATAGCCCTAGTGGCCTGTATAACAAGCCTTTTACTTAGACTTCCTTATAGACATTGGGGCAGGCAGGGCAAAAGTATGTAGTTCACAACAATCTTTCTTTTGCTATCCAAATGTCTCATGCTTCAAACATGTGCCCTATGAGAATCCAGTTTAGGAAGACAAACAAGGAGTTTGGGAAGAACTCAGCTGCAGCTGTTTATGGCAGCTGTCAGCCATGGGGATTAGTGTTTCAAAGTAAGAAGTGATTGGCATTTTGTAAGCATTAATCCTCTCTTTCAATTTCAAATACAAGATCATGCAATAATTTTTGTCGCTTTTTAGAAATTTCTGTTTCTCAGTTGCTAGTCTCTGTATACAATTTATAAGACCAAAGAAATCCTTTGTAGCTTTTTTGCCATCAAACTTGGTAATCTCACAAGTACAATCATTCTACAAATGCTATATAAATCTGCCAAGATTGACGTTAAGGAGAAACTAATCTCTCTAAACATATGCTTATAAAGCATTGGTTTCAATAACTGTACAGTGAGATGCTCCTGAGAGTAGGAGTCTTAGGCCCAAATAGTGTTCTGAAAGCTTTCATGGCTACAGTTTTAAACTCTTAAATGTCATTCAAGGTTTGAATCAGATTTTTGCTAGCTTACTCCCACTATAACCACTACCATTTAAAGCCAATTAATAAAATAAAGGGCAGAAACGTAAATTATTTGAAATTCAAAAAGCTAATTAAAGTTTTCATTTCAACAATTTCCCTTACTCCATCTTTGCATAGGGTCTCCTGTTGGGGTGGGAGAGGAAGGAAAGCTTTTACTGAAAATCATGAATTACAACATGTTGTTGATGGGGGCAGGAGGAAAGTGAGCAGGGCTGATCTGCCCATAGAGGTGACCTAGGCAGTTGCCTTAGGCACCAAAATTAGGGGGTGCCAAGGGGCTCCCTGCCTGCAGTGCAGATCTCTGCCCACAGCCGCGCAACTCCCTGTCTGTGGCTGGATCCGGATCCCCAGCCAGGGCCACATCTTGTCAGCGGCAGTGCCACTCCTCACCGATGGCTGGATGTGGATCCCCTGCTGGGGCCGGCACCTGTGGCATGGGGGGAGAGGGTGCCAATATCCTCCGTCACCCAGGGCACCCAGAAACCTTGTGCCGGCTCTGGAGAGTAAACTTTAGGAAGTCTTAAGCTGTTAAAATCAGCTCACTCTTTTCAAGACAAAACAAGTTACATGTCATGGGAGGGCAAGGACCATAAAAACAGAAAACACAGCTTCTTTCTTGGCTCTGAACTACCTCTTGGGAAACTTGTGAGCATGGGCTACTATGTCTGCCCGTCTAAAACGTGACATATTTTCACAATCAGATTTAAGACACTGGGCTTTTCTCCCTCCTCTTTCCCCTCTATTTTCCTGTTCCTTGTGTGTAGTCACTTAACGCCCATCAAAAAAGCAGAGTGATCTTGGCTGGTCAAGCCAGATGATTACCAGAGAGAAGGCATACAAAAGAATAAGTAAGATGGAGGCAGGAAAGTGAGTAAGGCCCTTCATTTTCAGGTCATCTTTGGCTTAAAATTACCAGGACATTTTAATCACAAAATATAATGGGTGAAAATTGGTGCAAAAATTAACATTAGAGTTCTTTGGTGGAAAAGTCAAAGTAAATATAATTGTCATATATGTATGTGTATATAAAGAAAAGAATTAAAAAATAATTATTTTGAAAGGTAGCTGGTTATAGTTTTCTTCTTTACAGCATTTAGCCTGAAAAATAGTTGTCTAATCTGTATTTATTTTGAATGTTAATAACACAGATATACAATGTTGTCTCTTTTTATAGAGTGGATAGTTATCTGATAGATATGCTGATAATGTCTTTGTGCTAGGTTTGGCATTACAGTACATACACCTGTGCTTAAGTCATCCTGGCACCCCTGACTCAGCTCCCTGCTCTGGAAGTTCCAGCACATCCCAAATTCATGTGAAAAACTTTTCGTATCAGATAATGGATTTTGTTAAACCTGGGAACATTTTGTTAAAAATCAATAAAAACTGAGGAGAAAGGACCTTAAACTAGAATCCAGGAAATGAGTCTCACTTTTACAGTGATGGTTCTGATTTTGCCAGCCATGACTGAGGAAAGTGATATCATCTGGCTAACTATATCTGCCAGGTCATGGTCTCTTGGAAGACCAACTCCAAATGTTTATCAGGGGACTTCAAATATGGACAGATTTAGCTTCAACATGCCCAGCTGAAATCATGATTTCTGTCTTCAAAACTTGCTTAATTTTATAAATAATGTTCTACAGCAACCTGCAGGATTTTCTTTTCATTTTCTTTGATAACTCAGAATATAACCACTTACACCACAATGTGGGTATAAGCAATGAAAAAATGTAACCCAGGGTGTGCAAATGGTGCCAAGGATCACTAAACTGCAGGAAATACCATGTTTTGAATGTTAGATAAAATTGAGGTCATAGTCATTGGATCTCATGGCATGGGGTGTGAGGTGAAATGGTTACATGGTAAAGTTTGCTTTCCTACGTCTCCAGAGACTCTCACTTGTCACTTCAAAGACAGTCTAAACTGAGACATTCTTTTTTCATTCAGTTATAGTTCTAAAAGGCAGCTGGAGCAACCAAAAAAAAAGCATAGTCAGGTCAGAGATGAGCAGACTTGTAAATGGACTGGCAGTCTCTGATGTGTTAAAATTTGAACTGAGGCATTCTAGAGAGTATCTAGCTCCCAGCCCACTCCACTGGGTATGGCAGATTGGAGAGAAGAAGAGAGGCCCTTGGTGACAGAAGGTCACATTAGGGACTATTTAAAGAAGCTGGATGTGCACAAGTCCATTGGGCCATATCAAATGCGTCCGAGGGTGCTGAGGGAGTTGGCCGATGACATAGCAGTACCACTGGCCATTATCTTTGAGAACTTGTGGCAAACAGAGGAGGTGCTGAAGGAATGGAAAAAAAGGAAATACAGTGCCTAGCTTCAAGAAAGGCAAAAAGGAGGATGCAGGGAATTACAGACCTGTCAGCCTCACCTCAATCCCTGGAAAAAATCATGGAACAGCTTCTCAAAGAATCCATACTGAAACACTTGGAGGAAAACAGAGTGATCAGGAGTAGTTAGCATGGATTCACCAAGGGTAAATCATGCCTGACCAACCTCATCACCATCTATGATAAGATGACTGGTTTTGTGGATGTGGGAAGAGCCACTGATGTGATATACCTTGACTTTAGCAAGGCTTTTGATACGGTTTCCCACGGCATTCTTGTCAGCAAGTTAAGGAAGTATGGGTTGGATAGGTGGACTATAAGGTGGATAGAAAACTGGCTAGATCAGCGGTTTCAGCGTGTAGTGATCAATGGCTCCATGTCTAGTTGGCAACCAGTCACGAGTGGTATGCGCCGGGGTCGGTCCTGGGGCCAGTTCTGTTCAACATTTTCATTAATGATCTGGATGATGGGATAGATTGTACACTCAGTAAGTTTGCGGATGACACCAAGCTGGGGGGAATGGTAGACACGCTGGAGGGCAAGGACAGGATTCAGGGAGATCTTCACAAATTGGAGCAGGGGGCCAATAGAAATCTCATGAGATTCAACAAGGACAAGTGCAAAGTCCTGCACTTGGGATGGAAAAACTCCATGCTCTGTTACAGGCTGGGGAGCAATGAGCTAAGTAGCAGCACTGTAGAAAAAGACCTGGGGGTCCTGGTGGATGGGAAGCTGAATATGAGTCAGCAGTGTGCTTTTGCTGCCAAAAAGGCCAATGGCATACTGGGCTGCATCAGAAGAAGCATTTCCAGCAGATCAAGGGATGTGACCATTCCCCTCTATTCGGCACTGGTGAGGCCGCATCTGGAATACTGTGTCCAGTTTTGGACTCCCCACTACACAAAGGATGTGGACAAATTAGAAAGAGTCCAGTGGAGGGCAACAAAAATGATCAAGGGACTGGAGCACAAGGCCTATGAAGAAAGACTGAAGAAACTAGGCTTATTTAGCCTACAGAAGAGAAGACTGAGGGGGGATTTGATAGCAACCTTCAACTACCTGAAGGGTTGCTCCAAGGAGGATGGAGCTCGACTGTTCTCAGTAGTAACAGAGGATAGAACAAGGAGCAATGGTTTCAAGTTGCAGCTGGGGAGGTCGAGGCTGGATATTAGGAAAAGCTTTCTTACTAGGCAAATGGTGAAACATTGGAATGGGCTACCTAGGGAGGTGGTGGAATCTCCATCTTTGGAGATGTTTAAGGCCCGACTGGACAAAACCCTGGCTGGGATAATTTAGTGGGAGTGGTCCTGCTTTTTTGGCAGGGGTTTGGACTAGATGACCTCATGAGGTCCCTTCCAACCCTATGATTCTGTCTTGGTGAACACAGAATTGGATGGACATGTGCAGATGGAGAAGGGCCCTTTGAAAAATGGTAACTCATGTGGGATTTAATTGAAAACATTCTTTCCACAGTTACAAGCGAAAGCAGTTCATGAAACTAAAATAGATGCTCTGGCATCCACTTGTCTAAAATCAAAAGGTCTATTGAGCTATGTCCAGAAACTGTGAAAATCCTAAGTAACCGTTTAGATTACTTCTTTAAAATTTGAAGTTGTTTCAAAGCTGCATCTAGAGCTCTTCCAAATAAATTTTCAAGCATAACTTAGGTGAGATATCATTGGCAGCATAGCATTATATTCTGCATATGAATGAAGCTAGTTCCTTATTTCAAATCAATTGCCATTTTCTGGGTCTGTCCACTTACTGATATCTTAGTCTCTCTGCTTCAGAAAAAACAAATGATTCCCCTAAAAAAGCTTGCATATGGGCATTTGTAAACTCTGAGAGGTTTTGTCTCTCTGTTGAAAAAGAGATTTTCTCTTCAGTTTTTCCCCCTGTGATGATATATTTAAAATAAGTAGAACCCTGTAGATAGAGCTTGGTGCAGTTTTTCACATTAAACTTTTTTCAGTGCGCAATGCAGATTCAGCAACATGCAATACATTTGTGCTGATGTGGCCAAATTACTTAATTTTAAAATTCCCCCAGATTTGAACCATCTTATTTTGATATTTTCTACATGGATTTTTATTTTTATTTTTATTTTGAGATGAGTTAAAGGCCATTAAAATGACTTTTACATTTTCCTTTATTTTAAATTAAAATGTTTTAAAATGGTCAAAATCAAAATAAAGTGGTTTTAAGACTTTTGGGGGAAGGAGGGAGGCAGATAAAACTAATTCAATCCAACTTTTTTTTTTTTGATTCACTGAAATATTTCATTTTTGGTTTGGTCTGAAACTATATTTTCCTTTTTTCATCCAGGTCTGCCTGTAGGTGTTGGAGAAAGCCTGCAAATCTGCAAACACATCTGCTTCACTCAGAGATATCATGTGGGCCCATTAACTTCAGGGGGCTACTCAGCTAAGGAGGTTTAATATCATCTGTGCAAAATCAGGGTATCCAAGTCAGGAAGTCAGACACCATCTGTGCATAGAAGTGTAAACTGTTCTGTGGCTTGAGCTTAAAGTTTGCTGTGATTGGACTCAGGCATAGGAAAGAGCTAAATTAACAGGGAACTGTACTCCTCATCTGCAGTGTGGTCCTAATAAATGAGTATTAATGAAATTATTGCATGCAGTGTTGCTGTAACCATGTCAGTCCTAGGATATTAAGTAATGAAGGGGGGACATTCATTGGACAGACTTTTCTGTTAAGGAGAAGAAACAAGTTTTTGAGCTTACACAGAGTTCTTCAGGTCTAGGAGACATGTTCAGAGTGTCACTGCTAAATAGAAGATTATTTAGCATAAAGTACATAAAGTACCAAAAGGGTAGCCATGTTAGTCTTGCTCAGCAAAACAAAGAAGGAATCCTGTGGCACTTAAAGACTAACAAATTTATTTATTACATGAGCTTTCATGGGAGAAAATCCTAGTTCATCAGAGGCTTTGAAGATGGGGGAAGTTACAGAATGCTAGGAAATAAATTCAGGAAAGTGTAAGATCACACTGTGACAGGAAATCATCTCAGGATTTTCATTCTTACAGCACACTTATCTATCAATGTAGCCTCCTTCCTCAGACCCTATGCTATCAACACTCCTAGCTATCTTCAAGAAATCACAACCATCCTGAGAAAAATCCAGTCCATTGGTTAGCTTCCAGAAAACACCATCCTGGACACTATGGATGTAGAAGCTCTTTATAACAACATCCCACATAAAGATGGATTACAAGCTATTAGAAGAAATATCCTAGATGATGCCACCACATACCTTGTGGCTGAGCTTTGTGACTTTGTACTCACCCACAACCTTTTCAGATTAAAGGTCAATTTAGACCTTCAGCTCAGCGGCACTGCTATGGGTACCCATATAGCCCCACAATATGCCAAAATCTTTATGACCAATTTAGAACAACACTTCCTCAAGGCTCATCCCAAAGCTTCTCTCCTCTCCTTATGCTACACCGATGACAGCTTCATCATCTGGAGCCCGTTAGGTATGCCCTTGACTATTTCCACAGAGATTTGAACAATTTCTGCTCCACATTTGAACTTACCCAGGAACACTCCACACAGGAGATCCATGTTCTGGAAACTACAGTACAAATTAGGGATGAATACATAAACACTACCCTTTACCAAAAACCTACTGATCAGTACTGTAATCCACATCCCTCATGCTTTCATCGAAAACACACCACGCAATCCATTGTCTACAGTCAAACCCTAAGATATAACCACATTTGTGCTGATCCCTCTGACACAGACACCTTCAGGTTCTCTATCAAGCATTCTTAAAACTATAGTACCCACCTGCAGAAGTGAAGAAACAGATTGACAGAGCCAGATGGATACCCCAAAGTCAACTACTACAGAAGAAGTTCAAGAAAGAAGACAACAGAACACCACAGGTCATCACCTACAAACCCCAACAGGTCTTTACAGCACATCATCAAGGATCTATAGCCTATTCTACAAGATAATCCCTCACTCTTTCAAGCCTTGGAAGACAGACCTCTCCTCGCTTACAGTCAGCCCCCAACCTTAAGTAGTTACTCATCAGCAACTACAGACCTAACAACAGAACCACCAAAGCAGGCACGTATTCCTGCAACAAACCACACTGCCAACTTTGCCCACATATTAGCACAAAAGACACTATCACAAGACCTAATAAAAATAGCTACTCCATCAAAGGCTCATTTACCTGCTCATCCACCAATGTGATTTATGCCATCATGTACCAGAAATGCCCCTCATCCCTATATAGTGTACAAACAGGACAGTCTCTGCACAAAAGAATAAAGGGGCACAAATCTGCCATCAGAAATCTCAACATTCTAAAACCTGTGTGTTAGCATTTCAGTCTTTCTGATCACTTCATTGATGATTTACTAATTGCTGTGCTCAGGCAAATGAATAACAGCTCAAGGCTTCAAAGAGAAGTTGCAGAGCTCAAATTTACTCGCAAATTTGACTGTGTAACTTCAAGAAGCTGGATGTGCACAAGTCCATTGGGCCGGACAAACTGCATCCAAAAGTGCTAAGGGAATTGGCCGATGAGATAGCAGCACCGCTGGCCGTTATCTTTCAAAACTCATAGAGAACAGGGGAGGTACCAGAGGATTGGAAAAAAGCAAATGTAGTGCCTATTTTCAAGAAAGGGAAAAAGGAGGATCCGGGCAATTATAAACCAGTCAGCCTCACCTCAATCCCTGGAAAAATTATGGAGTAGATTCTCAAAGAATCCATCCTCAAACACTTAGAGGAAAATAAAGTGATCAGGAACAGTCAGCATGGATTTACCAAGGGTAAATCATGCCTGACCAATCTCATCTCCTTCTATGAACAGATGACTGGTTTTCTGGATGCAGGAAGAACCGTTGATATCATATACTTTGATTTTAGCAAGGCTTTTGATACAGTTTCCCACAGCATTCTCATTGCCAAATTAAGGAAGTATGGGTTGGATAGGTGGACTATAAGGTGGATAGAAAACTGGCTAGATCAACGGTTTCAGCGTGTAGGAATCAATGGTTCCATGTCTAGCTGGCAGCCAGTCATGAGTGGTGTGCCCCAGGGGTCGGTCCTGGGGCCGGTTCTGTTCAACATTTTCATCAATGATCTGGATGATGGAATAGACTGCATTCTCAGTGACTTTGCGGATGACACCAAGCTGGATGACACCAGTAGACACGTTGGAGGGCAAGGACAGGATTCAGGGAGACCTAGATAAATTGGAACAGTGGGCCAATAGAAATCTTATGAACTTCAATAAGGACAAGTGTAAAATCCTGCATGTGGGACAGAAAAACCCCATGCACCGCTGTAGGCTGGGAAACATTCAGCTAAGTAGCAGCAGTGTAGAAAAGGATCTGGGGGTCATGGTGGATGGGAAGCTAGATATGAGTCAGCAGTGTGCTCTTGCTGCCAAAAAGGCCAATGGCATACTGGGCTGCATCAAAAGAAGTATTACCAGCAGATCAAGGGATGTGATCATTCCCCTCTATTCTGCACTGGTGAGGCCACATCTAGAATACTGTGTTCAGTTTTGGGCTCCCCACTACAAAAAGGACAGGGACATGCTAGAGAGAGTTCAGAGGAGGGCAACCAAAATGATTAAAGGGCTGGAGCACAAGCCCTATGAGGAAAGACTGAAAGCATTAGGCTTATTTAGTCTGCAGAAGAGAAGATTGAGGGGGGATTTGATAGCAACCTTCAGCTACTTGAAGGGATGCTCTAAGGAAGATGGAGCTCAACTGTTCTCTGTAATAACAGAGGACAGAACGAGGAGCAATGGTCTCAAGTTGCGGTTAGGGAGGTCGAGGCTGGATATTAAAAAAACTTTTTTACTAGGAGAGTGGTGAAGCCTTGGAATGAGCTGCCAAGGGAGGTGGTGAAGTCTTCATCTTTGGAGGTGTTTAAGGCCCGGCTGGACAAAACCATGACTGGGATGGTTTAGTGGGAGTGGTCCTGCCTCTGGCAGGGGGTTGGACTAGATGACCTATGAGGTCCCTTCGAACCCTATGATTCTATGATAAGGCTAAATAGGCACTTTAGATTTTTTTTTTCTCATTACAACAGGTTGTCAAGGCTTTTTCCCCACTCTGGCACTCTTGAGTGCAGAAGGTGGGGGCCTGCAACAGGCCTTAAAAGCCACTGGCCTTAAAGCCTGCTCTTAGAAGTCTCCAAGGCCTCCAATTCCTGGCCTTGGAGTGGTATCGCTGCCACCACCCAAATGCAAAAAAATCTCTTGATACCCAGGAAGGCGCACTTGGGAATTCCTCCCTGTGAGATACTTGCAATCCTGTTTATTCCTCTCTCAGGCAAGTGACTGGACCCCAGCTGCCTATGAGCTGGAACTGGAGCAGGGTTCCCTCTAGTAGCTGCCTGTGCAGTCTGAGGCACGTGCACACAAACCTCTTGCCTTCCAGGACACAGAACCAGAACTTACTTAAAAGGTAAAATCTTTAATCAAAAAGAACCGATAATAAACACAGAGAGTTGCTTCTCTGGAATTAACTTAGGTAGTTACAGGGTAGTGGGGGGTACATGTGCTCAGCACAGAGAAATCCAAAAAACAAGCCAAAACCAAAGAAAATACCCTGACCGCGTCTAAATAAACATTCCCTGTTCTACTCACGCCTGTTCAGTACCAAACTTAACTTCTCTCTGGTAAGGATGTTGCTGGATTCTTCCTCAGGCCCCTCTGGCCTCCCCCTGATCCTTCCAGGAGCTCTGCTACATCTAAACAGGCCCACTCCAGGCTGCTGTTCCAATTCAAACACCTGCACTTTGTTCCTATTGGCTGTCCTGGGACTCACTGACCAGAGTGTTAACTCCTTCCTCCCCAAGGGTTACTACACAGGTGATTTGACCTCACCTTCCTCTATATGCTCTTCCCCAATGATTGACTCTTAACAACTGTTTTGATTTGTTCTTACAGTGTGATCTGATCACATGATTTATATTTTCCTGTGTTTTTTTCTCCTATTCTGTAAGTTTCCCCGTCTTCAAAGCTTCTGACAAAGTGGGATTCTCTCCCATGAAAGTTCATGCAATAAATACATTTGTTAATCTTTAAGTGCCACAGGACTCCTTGTTCGTTTTTATAAGGTAGTTAACACTTTTCAAGGAACCATGCAAGAAGACTTGGCCTTCCAGTCATAGGAAGGAAGGGGAAGGGGAGGATGGGGAGTAGTGGCAGATATAGTGGGTTCATGACTGTTATTATAAGCCATAAATTCAGCGTCTCTATTCAGTCTGGCTTTTTTTAAGTGACTAGCAAAATTAAGAATTTAAGTATGTAGGCTCCTCTTTTTTAAGTGGTGTGCGGGTTTCCTTTGAGGATGAGGAACAATAGTCATTATCTTATTTTATCCACATAGTTGACCGTGCTCTTCCTCATATCGTAGGACCATCACATCTACAACAACATATATATTGTGTGTAATTTAATTACTGTGGTTCAAATTTAGCCATCCGATATGCATGTCATTTTGGGAAATGTGTCTTTAGGGGCTGAGCATCCCACGGGGGGCGGGGGGTGGAGGCATTGTGCAGCTCTTGTTAGGAACAGCCAACTGGAACTGAACACTGAATAAAGAAATCTCTCCCAAACACTGCATTCATCGAGAAGCTGAATATCATAATGCTCATCGAATGCTAAGTTTAATTCAGCAAGAAACGTACCTGCACATCTTAGGCAGAATTTGGATCTCTTTGTTAAATATTTTATATACTCTTGTGTTCCTTTACTGATAGTCTCTTCTCACAATGTATCTGGTGTATTAGCATTATCTGTTTATTCCAACATACATATACAACATCATTCTAATGAGAGAAAATATTTGTTTGGCAAGTTCATATCATAAATGAATTCCTTATGATAGACCTCAGTAAAGGTAGGAACGTGATTTGGTGTGCTTTGTCAAAGAAGTGGTTCGCTAACGTATACTCTTGTAGTGAAAGAACACATTTGTTTATATTCAACCTATTTTTGCACAAGATAAGTTTTCTGAATGCAAGCTTAAAGATCTATGATAGGTTTACAGTAACAAACTCTTACACAATTGGCATCTCAAATACAGCCACTTTTTACACTGCATGTTGCTTAACATTTATAGCAGCTTCTGGGTTAGCTAATGTGCTGCCCCAGATATTTTACAACCTTTGATAATATTAAATCTTGCTACCTATATGTATGGCAATCTTTATAAAGATTACAATCAGCTTAATGCTACTAGCAAAAGGCTATTGTAAAGTAACCTATCCTTTTATGAGCTCTTGAGTGATATTTTGTCACCTCTAAGTATATGGAGACAAAGGAATACACAGAAATTGCACAGACCAACTGTGCAGAATGTTTTAAGACAGGTAAATATGAAGCACATGAAATATGAAGTCATAAATCTGGACCCTCAGCTGGTGTAAAAAGATATTGCTGCACAATCCTGGTCACTTTTCCTTTCTTTACTGGCTTCTACACATAGAACTTCTGACACCATGCAGTGTATTTGTTAGCTGGTATCAGTTTAGCCTGTAGGCAGCATCTTTGCACTTTTATTCAATTGGAGTATGGCAAGGAATTATTACTTGTGATATACAATAACTTCTGTGAAGAACTGCTCTACAACTGCCAATACATGGTTCAAGATCAAGCTCCCTATATAGTCAATTAAACAACCTTGGAGGGTTATTTGTAATTGTCACCTGATTGGACATCTCTTTTATGTGCCCAGGATTGAATCATTTTAAAGCATTGCTATTATCACAGCCGGTTATCATTATTTATATTACAGTACTGATCAAAGTCTGCTACCAGAATCTCAGCCCTGAGATATCAGTACAAATACAGCTTCTAATAAAAACCTATCTTGATACAGTCTCTGACCCAAAGTTTATAATTTTGGTCCAACCACTGCCCAAAACCTCTCAAATTCTGACAGTGAATAAATTATTTAACAAAGATCTTGACTGTTCTTTTCTGAAAATATTTTTAATCAGTGATGGGTTTGTGTAAAAAGTGCTATGTGACCTCATGTCTGAATCATTCCAAACTCCATCCAAGTTTGTGTGTGTGTGTGTAATATAGTAGTGTCACAGACCCCTTGTGCTAGGTCTGTGAAAGGCAGTGCCTGCCCTGAAGAGATTACAATCTAAATATACAAGAAGATCCAAGCATGGCAGAAAAGATGTGTTAATACTGCTCTTTTACAGCTGGGAAACTGAAGTGATGGGACCTTCCCACCACCATAGAGGGCTTCTGTGGCAAAGCTGGGGACAGAATCTGCATTCAGT
Organism: Podocnemis expansa; assembly: GCA_007922195.1. Taxonomy (NCBI): domain Eukaryota; kingdom Metazoa; phylum Chordata; order Testudines; family Podocnemididae; genus Podocnemis; species Podocnemis expansa. The sequence goes on from ML681995.1 coordinate 23,238,260, forward strand.
CCTTTCACCTTCTTTCTGAATGAGCTTTGAATTTTGAAAGAGTGCCTTAAACAAAAGAAAATTATGCATGTGTACCCTTTTTTGTGTTGAAAGCAAAAACAATGAGACAGCAAGAGTAACTATTTTATAGACTCTCCAGCTTATCCCAAAGCACCCATTCCTAGGATTCTGGTAGTAAACTCTTCTGGCATGATTGACAGCCCTCTTCATCAAAGAAGTTGGAATAAGCAGTGAAACATCTTTTTTCATCTTCTGATCCAAACCATCCACTTTGAAGCTGATCCATCTTTTTTTAATTTTGTTTTGTTTTTGTTGTCCACATAACTAAGTTCATTTTAATAAATGGCACCTACATCACTGATGACTCAGGCTCTTATCATGCAAATTTACTGGGAATATGAGAAATGCCTGAGGAAAAACAGTATATATAATGAAAACATAAACCAAATATGCATTGCTGTGAACCTCACTGTGATAAAAAGAACTGACTGAGAGCTGACAGCATAAGTGGGTCAGTCATTTGTCAGATAAGCTGCATGCAGGTTGGCTGGACTTGTTCAGTCATGTGCAGATTTATCCCCCTGACGTTCACTCTGTTTTGCTGTGTTATCTCAACTGTGAATGCATTGCAAGCTATGAACTAGCAGTGAGCACCATTTTACATATTCATTGCCAGGAGTGGTGTTACCTTCCCCCACTGTTGGCAATCTGGACATAAAATGGAACAGAAGCCATCTCAAGTGTTGTTGCAATGAAATGCTAGATGATTGTCCAGATTGGCATTAAAAATGGCATGAGTAATGACAGTGCTGCACGCTTTGAGCCCAATCCAGAAGCCCAGACACATTTGAGTAGTCCACATGACAGGATAGTTGTACAATCATTAATCGGGGATAATGAGTTTTTTAGATCTGAATTAAATAGATCCCACTGACCAGTACGAGACTGATTATGTGAGCACTCTGTTTGTTTGGGGGGAAGTGTTTCAAGAACAGTATTGAGAATAATGTTCTGTTAGTAGGAACTATCTATTGTAGTATTACCTAGAAATGCTAGTCATGAACCAGGGCCCCACTTTCTGTACCAGCACAGAGCAAAAAGGACATTCCCTGCTCCAGAGAGTTTACAGTACATGAGACTGCCGCTGAATGCAAGTGGCCAGACAGGGAGCAGGAGGAAACAATAGGATGACATGGAGCAGTGCAATAGGCTGTATAGCTGTTATACAGACAGATCTCTCCAGTTTGGTTTGACTTTTCAGGGATTGACCTGCCCGAGCTCCGTATCAGCCCCATGAAACACAGTCACTGCAAATGCCTTCCCTGACCTTGGTCTGGCCATGTTCACAAATGCTCATTTTTAATCCCTCCACTGCTTTCCCCTTCAACTGTTTTACAGTAGAGCTTTGGGGCTGCAGTCAGGGTTCAGACCCTGTTTTGCTAAGAGGTGTGCAGACACACAATAAGAAAGTCCATGTCCTATGTGGCAAGAAGTTAGAGTATAAAGTAAGAAAGGAGAAGTAAAAATACCCAAGTGGTAGCCCAAGGCCTAGCAAAAGAAGCCAAAACAGAAAGCCTGAGCTGGATAAATGGTCAAGCTGTCAGGGTCAGGTTGTGAAAATCTGACCTCACCAAAAGTGGCAAGAAACAAGCTAAAACTGCAATAACAAGTCTAAAGAGTGGAAAAGTACCTTGAAGACGGAGGTGTTCAGTCATCCTAGTTCAAAGAGATTAAAGAGAGATGTGTTGCCCAAACTAATCCATGATAGGGATGTTTCGGCAAAACCATGACATTTTGATGTATGGAGATGTTTAGTGGTATGCAGCTCAAATAATATAATGGATGGCATCAGGAAGGGTGCGTGAACCAATCAAGGTAGTTTTGGACACCAAAGAAAGTAGTTTCTGATGTCAAACAGGATGAGCAAATGGTCCAAACTGTGTATTAAAATTGAAGTCTAAGGCTATGTCTACATGTACATCATTATTTTGAAATAAGTTATTGCAGAATGAGTTATTTCAAAATAAGTTAATTCAAATTTTAAAAAAATGTTAATTCGAATGAAGGGAAAGCCTGCTTTCGAAACAGCTGTTATATTGAAATAGTTATTTTGAAATAAGGCCATTTGGACATGTTGTTTCGAAACAATGGTGTTGTTTCAAAACATGTCCAAATGACATTATTTTGAAATAACCGTTTTGAAATAACAGCCGTTTCGAAATGAATGGGGTTTAAGCTGTTTCAAAATGACGGTTCTTATTTTGAAATGACAAAGCCTGTCATTTTGAAATAAGAACCCATCGTGTGGACATTCAGTTTTTTATTTTGAAACAACCAGTGTTGTTTCAAAGGAAAAGACTTGTGTGGACATACCCCTAGATGAAAATGGCACAACTATAGGCGAGCTGACAGAAGAAACAATTACAGGTTGTGAGGCTGGGTCAGACCACAAAAGTGATGAGGAAAGGTTACAGGAAGAAGGAGTAGATGATGACAACAAGAATTATGTAGAAAAAGCCAAAATTTCCCATTCAGAAGTGCTAAATGCTGCCAAAACTCTTGCACGCTATATGGAGGATCAAGACGTGGAGAATATCCAAATTTTATACCTACGCAGAATGATCAATTTTGTGAGGAAAAAGAAAGCCAAGCATGGGAAACAGTTGAAAATAACATTGTACTTCATAAAAACACCATCCTAGCATGATGAACCTGCAGACTGAATAAATTTTATATAAGCACACTTCTTAGACTATGAACTCTGTGGAATCATGTACATATTTAATATGCCATCTATGGTAATACCTGTACTGTACTGTAAATATTCAAAATGAATTCACTCTATTTATTAGTATTTTCACACACTGATATGTACAGGATTCATTTTCATCGCTGTTTTCATGGTTAAACAGATACAAATTCTTAAATTTGTTTAAATAATTTATTATGTTTTGGTGATTTCTACATATTTTTGCATATTTTGTGTTTTAAAATTTTGATCATGAATTAAAATTTATATTTTCAATTTCGCTAAACAAAATCAATTTTGGTAGCCTTGCACCCCTTTTAAAGTACACCAACTATACTGTGTATGGATTTATTTAAAAAATACTGTACTGTACTGTATTTTAGGACATTTCACCATGGCCCCATTTACACACGGTCTGTTTTATGTTTGGTTGCGGTGACTTGTCTCCCGATACCTGCGTGTTAACCAATCCCGCTGTAAATGCAGGGAAGTGTAAGTGATGGGAGCAGGTAACCTATAACAGCAAATCAAAGCAGTTGTAAAGATTGAAACACTGGGGGACAGCATCTGGAGGAAGATGAGGTCAAATCTGCCCTCAGAAATCACAATATTCTAAAACCAGTGGATCAGCATTTCAATCTTCCCAATAACTCGATTGACTATTTACTCATTGTGGTGCTCATACAGATGAATACTAGATCAAGGTTGAAAGAGAAGCTGCTGAAATCAAATTTATTTTCAAATTCAATTGCATTGCTTCAGGGCTTAATAGGAATTCAGGATTCTTTTTTCTCATTACAACAGGTGATTATACCGCATCTTCCTCTATATGCTGTTCCCTGGTGTTTCAATCTTTACAACTGCTTTGATTTGTTGTTACAGTATGATCTGTTCCCATAACTTACACTTCCCTGCATTTATGTCCTCCCATTTTGTAAGTTTCCCCAACTTCAAAGTCTCTGATGAAGTGGGATTTTCTCCCACAAAAGTTCATGCAATAAGTAACTTTGTTAATCTTTAAGGCTATGCCCACATGTACATCATTATTTCAAAATAAGTTATTTCAAAACAAGTTAATTTGAATTAAGAAAATGTTAATTCGAATTAAGGGACAAGCTCAAAGCGAAATAGCATGTCCAAACACAGGACTTGCTATTTCGCTTTAGGAGAGGGGTACCGTGGGAGGCATGGCAACATGGCCCCCTGTCTAGGCCATGCCCCCACCCAATGTAGGCTAAAAGAAAGGCATCCTGGGAAGGAGAAGGGCAAAAGTGTTATTTTGAAATAATGGTTATTTTGAAATAACATGCCCAAACAGCATTGTTTCAAAATCACCATTTTGAAATAACAGCCGTTTTGATTTAAAGGAGGTTTAAGCTATTTTGAAATGATGACTCTTAATTTGAAATGATGGAGCCTGTCATTTTGAAATAAGAATACATCATGTGGACCTAATCTCTTTTAGTTCAAAATAACCAGTATAATTTTGAAATAAAAGAGACATGTGGACATACCCTAAGTGTCACAGGACTCCTTGTTCATTATAAGAATGTAAATGGTGCTAAAAAGTTTAAAAATATATCCTAGGTATAGGTTTACTGCAAAAAATGTTAAAACTAACAGAGCAATTTCAACAGTTTCACCTTTCTTTCTCCAAATACAACAAAGCATTATAAAAGTTTGATATACTCAAAGTATTTGTTTAGACTTGTTTTAAAATGAATTTTAAATTAATTTTGATTATAGTTTGATTAGAAATGGATTTAATTTCAATGTAACTATATATTCTATGCTATGTTGAAGAGAGGTAACGGTCTTTCAGGTGTGTGTCTAAATAGTCAACAAAGTGAAATTAGTCTTACAAGGACATTAACGCTCAACAGCTTGGATAAAAACAATCTGTTATCTCTTTTGCTCAAACAACGTATGGAGCAAGGGAAAGCAGTACAGCTTTCCACAGAAGATTGTAAGCATCCATTTTAGCAGTTAAACATTATAATTGGAGGCACCTGCATCTAATGTCAAGTTTAAACTTCCAGATGGAGAGTCCTGCCATCAGTTGAGCTTCTCTATTGCACTGCAAGCACGAACACTATCAGCATTCCTGTGACATACATTGCTTACCATTGTCCTGTGTTGCAATAAAACCTAGCCTGGCACCTTCATTTCCACAAAGATCCATGGTGACTCTGGTTTCTTTGATTGTGAGTGTTACCTACACTGGGACACATGCACACAGCCAAACAGACACCCATGCTGGATGTAGAACAATACAGATAAGAACGCCTCTCACCTAGGATACTACACAATGAACAACTTAATATAATTATTATAGATGGCCAAAGACACCACTTGCTATTCAAAGGAGAGTGCTATGCTAGGTAGGATATTTTCTGATATATTGTCCCTGAAAGGAGCACTTGGGGGTCACTAGATCTTGTTCCTATATAAAGTTCATGGAATAACTGAAAAGGATTAGACCATAACCCTGAAAAGACAAGAAAACCAGAGGAACTGAAGTTCTGTAATTCTCCTCAGGAGTGTGCACTAAAGACAGAAAATAGTTTTATGGAGAAGTTATTCATTGCACACACTAACCAATGGGCTAGCTCATAGAGATAAGTGGATAGCTTCTAATAACGCAAGGACATGATGCAAAATTTTTTGCATCAAAATTTGTTGGTTCATGTTTGCTTTGTGTTTGTTTTGTATCTAAAAAATCTTGCTAGTTTGTTTTAATTCTTGTTTGGTGGAAATTTCTGTATCATCTGCTGGCTTTGACCATTGATGGAATCTGAAGTGCTCAATTACTATTTTTGTAGTGGAAATATCAAAAGCAAAACTGTTCTTATGAGAGTTCATGTCTATTTCGTAGACTGTGCAAGATTATATGGTTGGCAAACAGAGAGATATGCCTCCCAGCTTTTGTGTGCTCTCCCAAATTGGACCACCAAATAGTTTGGTATTTGAGCATTATTACTATTTTTGCTATTAGACCTCAATCCTGCAAGGTGGTGCTGCACGTTCCTATGAAACACTGAGCATCTTTATCTTCTATTGACATTATTATCAGGTGATGGCACTCAGACAAAATTGTGTATTAGGGCTCAACACTTTGCTGGCCTGGGCCCCTAGCTAACACCTAGTAATTGTAAGAGGTATAGTATAGTACACCTTTGACATTAGACATATAGTATAGTACACATTTGACAGTATTAGACTGTCTGCTTACTGCTAACAGAGGATCTTATTTTAAATCTTTTTGTTGCCATGAGTAGTAGGCTGTTTTAGATGCATAAAAAGTTGCAAGAATCCTTCTTCCTGCACCGGTGCCAGAATCTCTTTTTCTCACCTGTAAAATGGGACCCCTGGAGTTGAGCACCAACATAGGAGTGATAAGGTGTGAACACCCTATCTGCCCCCTGTACGTATCATCTTTGCAAGCTGGGCCACCATAGGAAGAGATGTATTCTGATCCTTCAAAAGGAGTAATGTTCCTGCTTCTTGCATAATACCTCCTAGAAACTCCTACTTCCATGCTCCTTCTACCACAGGAAGTTGCTCAAGAACCACCATCTAACCTCAATAATTTGAGAAAGAAGGCTTGAACCACTTTGGTAGTACAGCAGAATAGAAGCAAAGCCGAGAGAAGCTTTAGTAGCGAGAAGAAGAAAACTGTAGTACATGTAAAGGTTTTGCTTTCACTAAATATTTGGGCACCTTATTTTACTGGGTGTCTAATTAGAAAGGATATGTCTACACTGGAGCTTTAGGTCAATTTAACCTTCCTTAAATTGACTTAAGGAGAACTCCATCCACATTGGGAATTTATTAAGTTAACTTAAGTGCTTCCTCAGGTCAACTTAATACCACTACCTCTTAAGGTTGACGTAATGCTTAAATTGACCTTATTAAGTCGACTTAAGCCAGTGTAGATAGGGCATAGCCCTTAAGTTAACTTAATAAGGTCAGTTTAAGCGTTAAGTTGACCTCGCAGCTGGCAGTCTGGATGCTGGCAGTCTAGAGGAGTTTTAAATGTGGATGCTCTAAGTGAACTTAAGAAAGTCAACTTTAAGTCAACTTAAAGCCGACCTTGTTAATTCAAATTAACAGAGCCTCCAGTATAGACATAACCAAAGATACTAGAGGTGTAAGTCTATAAGGCCAGAATTAATTCTGTAGCTGGAAAGTACCAGCACATTTGAGTGAGTTGAAGACTACACAGTATTTTGCTCAAGAGACAAACATAAGCTTTCACCAGTCCTCACTGACTATCATGTAAATTCACAAAAGAAAGAAGCTGCAGCAACAACAAATGAGAATAGTATCTGGTGCAGGGATGGAAAGTGATGACTAAAACTCTTCAAGTCATGGAACTTCCATCTTATAACTAAATGTTGCAGGCAGTTATTGAGAAAAATATAATTCTGCCTTCTATTTGACAGTTGCCAATCAGCTCATGGTCTGAGATTTTTTTCAGTATGTATGGTCAGTGGAGAAACAGTATATAATGGTCATAAACAAGACAAACAAGCTTGACTTGATTTCTAGATCTCAGGGGCTGATTTTTTTTTTCTGTACCAGATATGGACAGGGTGCAGAGCTTGATCAAAGACACCAAATGTGTTAATCATATGATCCTTTTAATGTTCTGCAAACTTTGACTACGCTGTGTGTAATAAGGTATTTTACAACCAGCTGTGTAGATGGGCAGTCTAGTAAAGGTCTGTATTCCACTACCTCCACCCCTTTTTTATTCTACATTCCTACCATCTACAACATTTACTCTCAAACTGTCTTTGACGTTCAGTACATATCAGTCTGCGAAGATGAATTCAAATTGGAACACACGCAGAGACGGGCTACTAGGATGATGTGAGGAATGGAAAACCTTCCTATGAGAAAAGACTTAAAAAGCTTTTCTTGTTTAGCCTATCCAAAAGAAGGTTGAGGGGAGATATGATTGTTCTGTATAAATACGCCAGAGAGATATATACCAGGGAGGAAGAGGAATTATTTGAGTATAATGCCAATGTGGACACAAGAACGAATGGATACAATCTGTCCATCAGGAAGTTTAGACTTGAAATTCAATACGGCTGTATTAAGACACAATATGGCTGTGTGCCGCTAAAAATTTCTCATGTCCACACAACGTACCATTATTTTGAAACAACTGCACCTGTTGTTTTGAAATAACTGTTGTTGTTTCAAAACAGTTAAATCTAGCAGGAAATTGAAATAGCTGTTGTTTCAAAATTGTTGCTTCGAAACAACGGCGTTTGGACACGTTGTTTCGAAACAACACCATTGTTTTGAAACAATTGTTTCGAAACAACGTGTTCAAACGTCCTTATTTCGAAATAACCATTTTGAAATAACAGCTATTTTGAAAGCAGGCTTTCCCTTAATTCGAATTAACAAACTGTTAATTCAAATTAACTTATTTCAAAATAAGGATTTATTTCAAAATGAGTTATTTCAAAATGGGTTATTTTGAAATAGCAGTTACCATGTAGACATACCCTACATGTGTCTAGCCATAGAGAAGTGAAATACTGGTATAGCCTCCTCAAGGGAACTGTGTGGGGGGGGTTGTAATTAGCTGGCTTCAGAACTGATCTTCATAAATTAATGTAATGTATAGTAGGATGGGACACGTAATTGACTGATCTTTGACTATGGGTGGTATACATGTCAATGGCCTGACAAGGGTTATTAGATGAGATATGTTCTGAGTTATTACAAAGGATTCGTTCTATGGTGTCTGGCTAGTGAGTCCTGCCCACATGCTTAGAGTTTAACATCAGGGCAGACTGGCAAATATTCTGTTTTGTTTTGTTTTGTTTTTCCCTCCTTCCCCTATAACGTGAAGCATGGCTTACTTGCTGGTGGACTATCTGTTCCTATAAAGCTTTTAAATCATGATTTGAGGACTTTAATAACTCAGTCATAGTTCTGAGGTTTATTGAAGAAGTAGGTGGGTGAGGTTCTGTGGCCTGCACTCCGAAGGAGACTGGAAAAAATGATCATGTTGGTACCTTCTGACCAGAGAGTCTGAGTCTAAGGGTATGTCCACATGTCTCTTTTATTTCAAAATAACACTGGTTATTTCAAAATAAAAAAGATTAGATCTACACAACATTTTCTTATTTTGAAATGACTGGCTCTGTCATTTCAAAATAAGAACCGTCATTTTGAAACAGCTTAAACCCCATTCATTTCGAAACGGCTGTTATTTCAAAATGCTTATTTCAAAATAACGCTGTTTAGACATGTTGTTTCGAAACAACATGTCCAAATGGCCTTATTTTGAAATAACCATTTTGAAATAACAGCTGTTTTGAAAGCAGGCTTTCCCTTAATTCAAATTAACATTTTCTTAATTCGAATTAACTTATTTTGAAATAAGGACTTTATTTTGAAATAACTCATTTCGTTATTTTGAAATAATGATGTAAAAATAAATCTGTTAGTCTTAAAGTGCCACACAACTCCTTGTTGTTTTTTGTGTGGACATAGCCTAAGTGTCTATGAATTATTCTAATTTTTCAAATTATACAATCCGAACATGTAACAACTTGGTCATCTGGCAGTTCATTGGTTGTACTTTCATTTCCAAAGTTGGAACAGTAATTTTTCAACAAAAATATTGAAAACAAATGTTGAAAGTATGGGATGGAGATTTTGAATTTCATTCAGCCTAGTAAATAGTCTGTCTTTCAAATGAAGACATTTTATCTGCTAATCAAAGAGTGGAATTGACAAAGTAGTATCTTCTGATTTTTATCATTTGATCTTTTAGGCTACAAAATGTAGAAACAGAAATGGTACTTGAAATTTTTTTCTAGAAATAGAATAACTATGCAGTTTGTTTTAAGCTTCCCTTCCAGTTTTTCAGAGATAAATGACTGAAAAACAGATGTCTAAATGATGCACTGGATAGTCTCCTGTTTTTAATAGGAGTCTACATCAATGCAGATTTTGGTCTACTGATTTTTATTTAAATGAAAGCAAATTTATTCACTTCCACTAAGTTGAAGAGCTAAAGGAGATTTGAAAAGACAGCCAAGAGGTTGGGAGGGAGAACTCTCGCTCCATCCTGGTACAAGTCTCATCTTCAAAATGGCAACACAAACTTGCTTGCTTCCTACTGCACAACATGAAGAGTAAAAGGGACATACAGTGTGGGGAAGGCAAATTCTAGCCCTCATTAGACTTTTTTGTTTATTAGTATTATTCATTAGCTGCTGTGTCCCAGAGTATCTTGTGGTTTTCCAGTCCCATTTCATGGGCATCCACTATGATATGCTGACTGACTGTAACACACTGATTCCACCTTGCTGCATATTTCTGGTTAGTGCATTAGACTCTTGAGTGATTATTCACTGTGTCAGACAGACAGAGGATAGCTTGCAGTATACAGTGGTGTGACCCATTCTACTGTTCTGGCTGATAACACAGGCGATAATGCAAATCCTCACTCTATGTATGGTCTCGGGGGGGGGGAGGGGGGAAGAAAGGGGATCACCTTTTGGGGGGGGTCCCTAAATATTTTAATTGTCACACATTTTTCCCATTATAACATTTGAGCTGTCAGAGTATTTGCTTGAGGCTTCCAGGACTCAGTTCAAGCATGGGTAGTTCAGAGCTCATGAAACACAACTGTAAAATTATTTAGCCTGAATGATATTAACATATCTGTGTAAATGCAGAAAAGAATAATTAATCGTCCCTCCATCATCGAGAAAGAGGGTATGAACAATGTTTTCATGAACAAGAATGATTTTTTTCCCCCATTCTGCTCTCAAAATCATAAACAACAATTATTAGTTACCCAGTCAGCCAGCATTACTACATATTGTGTTAGGGAGCAGCCTTTTTATTTTGGTTAATATCTTCTCCTACCTACTGAAAAAGATTTCTGAAACAATAAAGATCCAGTTATTAACTGGGTGGAGAAAAAACATTAAATAAAAATCTTAAAAAAATACTTTCATAAAAATACTGTGATAGTTCAATTATCCAAAAAAGGAGTCCTGTGACATTTAAAGACTAACAAATTTATTTAATAATAATAATAATAATAATAATAATAATAATAATACAGCCATTTAAAGTGGACTGCATTGGACTAATATGCCTGCCACTTTGGAACTTCAGTTATCCAAAATCTGAAATAGCACCCTAGTGCCTCAGTTGAAGACCAGGACTCCATTGTGCTGCTTTCTATACAAACACAACAAAATGACTGCTTCAAAGAGTTTGTAAAAGGTGAGTAAACATAAAGGCTTGAGCCCTTGAAGGAGCTGATGGGCTTAATTGCAGTGGGACGTAGACACTAAACTTCCTTCATATCCATTTGAGCTCATTAGCTAAATTCTTCCTCTGCTATTCCACCCCACAGCAAACCCTAAGACTCATTTTTAGTATTTTTGTCTCCCTCCATCCTAACATTTCGCTCCTTCTGTTAGCATTTGGCAGTAGTTCATGCAAGTAAACAATTAGCCAGTGACTTGAAAAATGTACTTACACAAGGGAGTAGTGGGAAGTAAGAGCCCTTCTTACTGCACTATATGGGTTACTCAGGCATTGGGTCTGGGTGTATAAAACTATTCCTGCTCACGCTGTTCCCAGTGCCTGTCTATGTGGTCTTGATTCCATCTTTTCATCCTCTCCTATTGACTGGCAAATTCAACTGAATCTGAGTGGAGAGGAGGATGACTTGCTGGTGATAGAGCATCATGATAAATAAATACTTCTGGCAAATGAAGAGAAAACAGTTTCGGATTCCCCTGAGAGTCAGTCACTCCTTAAGTTGTGAAGCCTCTATTTCATCTGTACCTTCATATTATCTGAAATAAATTCTGTCCCAAAAAGAAATGAGGGCCAAAAATGCCTAACTTCATGAGTAACCTTGTTGAAATCAAAGATCCTAAGCAAAATTAAAATTGTGCTCACCATGAGTGAGGTAGATAGAATCTAGCCCTAAATGGATGACAGTGGCGCACAATCTGGTCCTCTTACTGACACTTCAGAATTCTTATTCATGTCAGTATTCCCAATGGATCTACTCCCACTGGTGAATAAGAGTTCATTAAAGTGGGTATGTCTACACCGAAAAGTTTTCAAAATAAGGAGGCTTACTTTGAAAAGACTTTTTACCTGTCCATTCAGGCATTTTGTTATTTCAAAAAAAGGTCTTTGTTATGTTGGAAAAAACAAACAAAACAAACAGAAAACCAAAGCTCTATTTCAAAATAACTAAATCTGCTTTTATTTTGAAAGAGCAATTCTTTCAAAACAGGTATTTTGAAAAAAGCCATTCCAAGCGATGGAATAGGTTTTTTTCCAAAATAATGTCCCTCTGCTCCTCCCTGCCTTCTCATATTTTGAAACAGAGAGTCTAGTGAAGACTTTCTATTTCAAAATAATAATTCCTACCTTATTTCAAAATACAGAGTCTTCACTAGATTCCTATTTTGAAATAATAAATTTGAAATAATGCTATTTTGAAATAATTATTTCAAAATTAATTCCAAATCGTTATTTTGAAATAAATACTCTTCTTCGAGCAGTGTCCCCGCTGCTCCACTATAGATGTGCGTGCCCACACTACACCTAGCATTGAAGATCTTCTGAGCAGAACCAAATGGGGGAGGGGTGCCCCAGAGGCTTGCAACTGAGTTTGCCATGATTTAAAATGCACACACACACCCCCAGCCCTCACTTTCTTCTCAACTGCTACCAGCTTATCACGGACCTTCAGTGGCTCCTACTTATCCCAAATTATCCAACTTTCCTTTTCTTGTGGTTTCCTCTCACCAAGTTTTCTACTTAGTTAGTTAGTTAGTTGTTAGTTTAGTTTCATCTGTTAGCTTAGTCATTAAACAAAAAAGAAAAGAAAAGAGAAAGAGAAGAAGAGACAATGACGAGTGGCAGCCGGCATAGTGCCAACCACCTCAGGATTCAAGTGCTGTGCCACGTGTAATGACTCAATGCCTGCATCTGGCAGGCATGATAAATGTATAAAATTCCTGGGTGAGGAACATTTGTCCCACAGTGGTCCACATTGTGTGAGTCTAAAATCGAGAGCTCGAAAAGACAGGAGCATGAAACTTAAACTCCTCTTAATGGAAGGAGTGCTTCAACCAGCTTTGGAGCCCGGCAAGTCTCCTGAGAGGAAGAAATCAACAAAGAGAAGCTCTTCCTCCTCTTGTCCTCTACCGGCAAAAAAATCTAAGTCCGGTCATAGGCTCATGGGTACAAAGGAGGCTACAGGTTCCTCCAGTACCCTTAACTCGAAGAATGGAGCGCACCCCACTAGCTCGACAATGGAGCAGGGGCTGACTGACATGTCGTTGGAAGCTGTATCGGCACCGCCAGTGATGAACCTGGCACCGGCACTGCAAACAGCTACAACAGCTTTCTCAGCGGTGCTTCCAGGATTGCCTCTTCCTCAGCTGCTGGCTCTGAGGAGCAACACGCCGACCCAGAATGCTTCGCTCCTGTGACGGCATTACTGACACCATTTATTCCAGGTCCAAGCACTTCTCAGTCTGTTATTCCAACTCCAGTGCTGACTCCCACTCTGCTCGTGCCCATGTTCATGGTGCAATTACAGACTATGGTGTGCCTGCCACCTATGCAATTCTCAGTGCCACAGCCTCTACAGTTACTTTCCCCAGCACCTATGGACTTAACCTCTCAGTGCTTACCTGGGGATCCACAGCCACTGCTGTCTTCCTCTAGGAAGCATTGGAGGAAGACCAGGCATTGCTGCAGAGAGGATGTTTTCGCAGCTTCTTCCTCTCCTATATCCCCTCTATATGGGATACAATCCTCCTCAGAGCAAGATAGTTCAGCCTCCATCTCTAATTCAAAGGCAGACCCTGGCTCAGACTTAGAGTTTCCTATGAAGTCAAGTACTGACCCATTACAGCATCCTATTCAGGGTCCTCAACAAATCCAGTTTTGGCCATGGGCAAGCGGCCCCTGGTATCCAGTCACTCCATATGCAATACCATGGTTGAACTGGGGAAACTGCATGAACTATGGATTTCCACAGCCTGCACTGGTACCCACACAGGCACAGATCTAGCATCAGTCCATGGTGAATATGCTCCCAGGTCAAAAGCAACAGATAAGCTCAGGGAGTACCAACGTGGCATCTGAGATTACCACCATGGATAACCCACGGCCTAACAATAATGATAGTAAACAATTCCAAGAGCTTTTAAAAAAAGTCGCTGGACCTATGGACATGCCTGTGCACAGTGTTTCCACATCTCAACACAAGCCTTATAGAATCTTACAGTCCAATACCTCATCAAAGGTCTCACTTCCTATGGATGATGGCATCATGGAGCCAGCCAACAATATTTGGGAGATGCCGGCTTCAGCAACTCCTACGAATAAGAAGGCAGATAAGAAGTATTTTATTGCACCACAAGATAATGAATTTCTTTTCTCCCACCCTCAGGCAAATTCGCTTGTCATTGATGCAGCAAATCAGAGGGCCAAACAAACCCATAACAGATCATCTCAGGCTGACAGGGAGGATAAGCAAATGGATCTGCTGGGCAGGAAGGTCTATATGTCAGCATTATTACAACTAAAAGCAACTAACTACATGGTGCTCTTATCTAATGGTGACCATGGCAATTCTAAGATTGCAGACTTTATCTCTGAGGATAAAAGGGAACAATTCAACTCCATTATACAAGAGGGTCTTTTAATATCAGGAACTTACCTTCAGGCTACACTGGATATTGCAGACACAGCTGCCCGTACCATTGGAACAATGGTGGTGATGTGACGTTCATCATGGCTGCACACAGCAGTGTTACTGAAGCAGCTGCAGTCCATCATAGAGGATCCCCCCTTCAGTAAGAAAAAGCTATTGAGGAAAAGGACGGATGAGATAACGCATTCATTAAAGGGTTTGAGAGCAAACCTGAGAACTCTAGGTATTTCAACCCCACCACTTTGGGGGAGAAGTAACAGGTACCAGTGTAACAACAACAGGTATCCATATCCTCAACATCATAGAAGATTTGATAATGCCCAATCAATACCAAGACAATCGCAGCCAAGACAAAGACAGAACATCCAAACATCTACCACTACAAAGTCAACTTCCTCCAAGCAATAGCTCTGAGGGTGTAGTCAAGGGTTTGTCCAGCCACCTCGCTACATCACACAGCGTTACCATAAAGCTATCTCACCTATTTAACAACAAAGCACAACCATATCTTCACCAGTGGAGTTCCATCACATTGGACAGATGAGTTTTGGAAATTGTCAGAAGTGGATATTTAAGCCCATGTATCGTCAACCCCATTTCCCAACCTCCTTTCTTGTCCCTTTTCAGGGACCCTTCTCATGTACACCTCCTACAACAGATAATAAACAACCTCTTAACCATCAGCGCAATAGAAGTGGTGCTCCTCAAATTATCAGGAAGGGGTTCTAATCCCAGTACTTTCTAACTCAAAAGAGGATGGGATGTTTATTCAGGTGTGCTAATTCAAAATGATAACACTGTCAATGATACTTCCATCATTAGAGCATGAGGACTGGTTGGCTTCCCTCGACCTGAAGGATGCATATTTCCATATTTCCATTCATTCTGCACACAGGAAGTGTCTCCGTTTCCTTTTCCAGGACAGACTACCAATATACACTACCCCCTTTTGGTCTATGTACACCCCAAGAGTCTTTTCAAAGCTGATGGCAGCAGTTATTACACATCTCTGCAAGCACGGAATTTCGGTATTCCTGTATTTGGATGATTTCCTGCTCAAAGCACGGTCTTTCCCAGCTGCCCAGGAAGCAATGAAGTGCATGGAGGAACTGTTCCGCTCTCTGGGACTGATGATAAATTGCAAAAAATCTCTATTGTACCCAGCTCAGGAGATACAGTTCATTGGGGCAAAGATTCATACCCTTTCCTGCAAAGCCTTTCTCACAAAAGAAAGCTTCAATGCTATACAAACCTTGGTACACAACATCAGGATTTGCCCCACAGTCATGGCCCATACATGCATGCATGGCCGTGTCACCTATCTGGTGCATGAAGCAAGACTACACATGAGATAACTGCAGTTGTGGTTCCTCAAGAACTTCAAACCACACAAGCATCCGAAGCATCAAAAACTGGCAATTCCCCAGCCCATAAAGGGCTCTCTCTCTCAGTGGACACATCCAGAGAGCTTTCTCCAAAGGGTTCCATTCATGGAACAAAGGTTGTTCCTCCTGATGATGTCTGATGCCTTGCTCATAGGTTGGGGGGCTCACCTGGGACACTTTACCATTCAAGGCAAATGGTCTTTGCAAGAGAGACATTTGCACATAAACCTGCTTGAGTTATGGGTGGTCAGGAAAACTTGCTGTCACTTCCTCCACCTTATGGCAGGCAAAACCATCAAAGTTCAGATGCACAATGCAGCCTGTATGTTCTACATCAATCGACAGCGTGGAGCTCGTTCCCAATCCCTCGGTGCAGAAGCAATAAAACAATGGGAGTGGTGCATACACCACAAAATACAGATTTTGGCAGTATACTTAGCAGGAAAGGACAATGTAAGGGTGGACATTCTCAGTAGGAACTTTGCAGACCTGCACGAATGGAAACTGAACAGTGGGCTCCTCAGTGAAATATTTGATCTCTGGGGGCATCCGATGATAGACCTCTTCGCAATGCCTGCAAACAAAAAATGCAAAGCATTTTGCTCAAGAGCGGGGCAGGGTTGCAGGTCCATGAGGCATCATTCTCTTCTATACACTTTCCCTCAATCCCTATGATCCCCAGTGTGTTCCAGAAGCTGAAACAGGATGGAGCCAGGGTCATATTGATTGCACCAGCCTGGCCAAGAGAGACCTGGTTTTCTACCCTCCTGCACATGTCCAGCAAGACACCAATCACCCTCCCCCCAATCCCAAACCTGTTTACACAGAACAAAGGGACAATCCAGCACACCCACCTCAACAAGATGCATTTCACTGCATGGTTCCTCGATGGTTTGATGACTTAGATGATTATTGCTCAGAGCAGGTCAAGCTAGTATTAATAGACAGCAGGAAACCTGCAAGGCGAGCTACTTACCTGCAAAAATGGAGGTTTTCCATCTGGTGCCACAGATGACAAGTGGATCCACGATCAGTACCAATCCCAGGCATCTTGGAGTATTTGCTAGAGCTGAAAGAAACAAATTTGGCAACCAGTACTATTAGAGTTCATTTGGCAGCCATTTCAACTTTCCATAATCCGGTAGATAACTCATCCCTATTCTCTCATCCCACTGTTAAATGGTTCATGGACAGGATTCAGAATGTGTATCTGAATATCAGACCTTTGGTTCCACCATTGAGTCTATCTCTAGTACTCAAATCTCTTACTCAGGCACCATTTGAGCCAATGGTGACTTGTTCATTACTACACATGTCATTGAAAGTATCCTTCATGGTGGCAATAATGTTAGCAAAGCGAGTTAGTGAGATAGTGGCCTTGATGGCGTACCCTCCATTTAAGGTTTTCCTCAGGGATAAGGTTTCTCTCAGATCACATCCGAAGTTCCTCCCAAAGGTTTCCTCAGCCCTTCATGTTAATCAGATACTTCATCTACCAGTCTTCTACCTGAAGCCACATGATACTACTACACAGGCGGCGTTGCACACGTTGGATGTCCAACATGCATTGGCATACTATCTAGACAGGACAAAAACATTTAGGAAAACTCCTAGATTATTCATTTCAATCACAGAGTGCTCGGAGGGAAATCCAGTCTCCAAGCAAAGACTTTCCAAGTGGATTTCCACATGTATTCCGTTAGCTCATAAAAACCATGGGTCTTAATCACCTCATACAATTAAGGCTCATTCTACTATGTCTGCCTCCACATCTACAGCATTTCTTAGCAACGCGCCCATATTGCAAAGCAACAACTTGGACATTGACAGACACTTTTGTAAGGCATGACGCAATTGACAGAGACACCTCCGCAGACGCATCCATAGGGTTGGCAGTTCTCAATACCATAAATAGGGAGGACTGTGAACATCCCTCCACCATTTAAGGTACTGCTTGTTAGTCACCTATAGTGGAGCAGCGGGGTCACTGCTCAAAGAAGAAATGAAGGTTACTCACCTTTGTGCAGTAGACAAGGTTTTTTAAGATGTGTCCCCCCACACTGCTCCACTTCCCACCGTCCTCCCCTCTACTTTGGAGTACTTCCCTAAGTGGTGCTCTGTGGTAGAGAAAGAATGGAGGGCCGGGGGGCGTGTGCATCCTAAATATCAGCAAACTCAGCCGCGAGCCTCTGAGGCATGCACACTCCACCCTCTCTCAGTTCTACTAAGATCTCCGATGCTAGGTGCGGTGCAGGCACACACACCTATAGTGGAGCAATGTGGGGACAGTCATCTCAAAGAACCTTGGCTATGGCACAGAGGTCAGTAACCTTCATTTTTTAAATGTCTTTGGCAATGTAGCTATAGCCACTGAGATAGAGCTCTACAAGCAGGCACTTAGTCAGCTCTTTTCTTGTAGCAGAATGGAAGAAATGGGTCATTGGTAAGGATTTCAGTTTGCATGTTGAGGTTGGCAGGAAGCAGCAGTAGGTAGTGGCTTTGAAAACCAATTCAAGAAGGTTTTCCTTGCATAGGGTATAACATGGAAGAATGTGCAGAATACCTGAGGAGACACAGACAAATGGGGTTTGAACCTGCCATAATTAATGGGAGAAGCAACATGATGAAAGGCAGAGTTATCTGACTATAAATGCATAAATAATAATTTAACAGCCATGAAACACAATGGGCCAGCTTCCAATCTAATATAAATAGGGATTGCACTATTTTACTGAAAACCAACAGTCATTTAAATCAGAACAGAACCTGGCCTACTATTCCTACCTACAAATTTTTCTTGCTTCAGTTTGTGTTTGGTTCCAAAGAGTGGCACAACTACCAGTTGGAATAAAACTATGCAACAATAACAGTTCATCACAATTATTTTATATATACAAAGTATATAAGTACAAAGGTTTTAAGAGATGATTTATATATAATTATGTATATATACACATAGGCCTATAATTGAGCTGTTGCTGGAAGGTTCAATTTTCCTTGCCTCCTCACCTGGGGAAACTGTTGTCTGACCTGACAAACTGTTTTTAGTGTAAATCATTATTTAGAACTGTCCAGGAAAGGGGCCTTCCACAAACATTACACCAAATTCTGTTCTTTGCTATATCAGTAAAAATGAAGAGGTAACTCCTTTGGCTTTAGGGGGTTAACTGTAGCGGTGCACAGATTGAATTGATAGCAGAATATGGCTCCTCATGTGTTCAGTTGAAGAAACTTGCAATCATTTCACAAAAAATCTTATTGATAAACTCTAATTGAACCCCAGAGGATCTTTTTAAAATGAAATAAATGCATATACCATAATTCTTTTTGGAAAATGGAATCACACAGAAAGTACTCAATTTTCAAAATAATTTGAAAAACAGAAGAAACTATTTAAACTACATGGTTAAATAAGAAAAAGACAGAGAGCTGAGGACAGTAACTTGGCCATATGGCAATAATTTTATTGTTAAAAGTGAAATCAAATACATTTTCAGTTGATCATTATCATGCACATGTTTTCCAGAGAATTGGGATGGGAATTTAGATAGCGTATTCTGCTTTTCAAGCCAATATGCTAAACTGAAAGGGTTGCAGAAGTAGGCACACTCAGGACAAGTATTTGCAAGTGCATAAGTTTCATTTTCACAGGTATTTGAAGCATTAGGATCATAAGTCATGTGAAGATTATAAAAAAAATATATATATAATATAATATTCAGTAAGATTTTTAGGAAGTCTTCGGGTTTCAGGAGCATTCAGTAAGGAATGGCAAGACTGATCAATGAGACCATAGTGAAGAAAAATATGGGTCAGCATTTCTGTGTGACTCTGAGACTAAAGAGGACCATACTTTGTTGCTTGTCCTTGGCCATGGGCAACAATTAGTGGGCTCTTACTTTCTCTGTTGTGGCAAATCCATTCCTTTCCCAAATAATTATCCAAGATACTGTACCTCCTGCTCCATCTAAGTGCATTCTTCTTACAAACAATTTTTATTATTTTTTTGGATGGAAGAGCTCTTCTTTTTTCCATTCTTTTATATTTGTAACTCATTCTGTGTGGAATAAAAAAAAATCTTGCATAAAATGGCTGAACCAGTCTTGCATATTACAGTAGCTTTCACTTTTTCAGTAGTTCATACGTGACAGTTTGCAGCAGCCCTTTCTCCCTTGGGCATAGCTTCAATTTCCTATAATGTTTGGCTATTTCTGGCTGAATTGTATTTAGTGTCAATAGCATAAAATTCACCTGGGTGCTCCATCAGTCTGAAGCTACTGTGTGTAGGACTGGTTCTTCTCTCCTAAAAACACATCCAGGATTTTCTATGGACATGTACACTACAACAGCAGCCCAGCTGCAGGTAGCTGGGAACCTGTACACTACCAGAGGACCACTTATTTAAGATTTTATATATACAACAGGGCCAAGCACAAGGTGGTCTGCGATTTCAGCCAAGGTCATACACAAGTCTGTAGCATAACCAGAAATAGGACCCTAGAATTATTTGTGAAAGCCTCCTGTTTTGACAATTCCAGCAGGCTCCCTCCCCAACTATATACAGCATTCTTACATGAATTTCAGTGATTACAGAAACATAGATAAGGGATTTAGAGACTTACTCCTTTTCATTCATATAAAGACTGCTGGAAGCTGTTCAGAGAGGAAATAATGTTACTTTATTCATCCCATATATTATAATGGCTCGTGTTACTGTAGTGCTTAAATGGGAAGAAAAAGGCATTATGGAAAAGAATGATTACTTTGGAAACTTTCAATATTCTACTACTAGTCCCTTTTTCTCCTGTTGATTGTAAACTTTCACTTATTGGATACTTTACATCTTTAACAACAATTTTGAAAGTATGAACATCTTGCTTATTTTATGCTTAAACTGACAGTAAATGCCAGTATTAAATGAATTTGAGATATAGACCAATAGCTGTATATTTCAGTGTGTTAGTTTACTGGTGTGCATAGGCTGGGTCTTTTAACTCATTTTTTGGCTGCATTTCCCAAAACCACTCTGACTGCTGTAATGTAGGTAAAGTAAAGCCAATGTAGATTCTGCAAAACTTGAAACTTTTCTGAGATCCGATTCCTGCTGTTGCACCATCTTATTATATACAGTAGCTTGTGAAAGAACAGACAAGATTGTTTCACTGAGGAAGTGACTATCAAATTAAGGAAAGCAATTCGAATAATAAATAATCTGATGCAGAAATGACAGTGGGGAGGGGTGATCAGTGTTTGAAAGCTTTAAAAAATTAAGGAGAGATTTGAATGAGCTTATTACTATGGGTAATAATACAGAATGTAAGGAATAGGCTGGTGACATTGCAAATTAAATTGTACTGACCTGTGTGAAATTCATATCTATCACAAGATCTCATGCAATTTCTCTAGAGCTGATGTCTGGGACGGTTTCACTACTATCCATTTGTTGCCATGGGAACACTGTAGTGAGACATGTTAATAGCATCATATTCTCTCCCAGTGATGAAACTATTAACTAATGTCAGTATGCCCAATTCTTATTGCTGACTTCTGACTGAAAGATAAAAAGTTCTGAGCTCCAGGAGAAGGTGAGTAGCAGATCAGTGAAAAGTCTTTGGTGTGTAAACAAAAGATGAAATATTAGGAGGATGCCATGGTAAGACACCAAATCAAGAGGCAGAGTAGGTGGCTCAGGCATTTCTAGAACACATAAGAACTACATTTTATAAAAAAAAAACTTAAGACCTTAGACACCCAGCCATTGATTTAAAAAGTAGTAGGGCAAAAGATGTGTTCAACAACATGGCATTCAGAAGGTAGAGGAAGCAATCAGGGTCAACCATTTATTTTGACTAAAAGAGGAATTGCTAGCAAATCAGAAGGTGGTAGGCTGTTAGTGGGCAAGTGATCATGGAAATGATAAATGTCACTGTTCTATGGAATAAAAGGAGTGAAAGCAGGAGAATAAAGATGAGAGACTTCAAAAACAGACTTCAACAAACTCTGAAGTAGTAGGTAAATTCATGTAAAATGCAAGAGAAAAAGTTGTTTCGGACAGCTGGTATTCTCTCACCAAGACAATACAAAGGGCACAACAGCATAATATCCCAATGCAAAAAGAAGAGCCAGGCAGAATGCCGAGGGAAAATCATAACTGTATCTGGAGCTCTTTAACGACCTGAAGATCAAGAAGGAATCCCACATAAAGTGGAAACATTCAAATGGTTAATGTTTACAAAAGCGTAGCACAAGCACATAGGGACAAAATAAGAAAGTCTACAGCACAAAATGAGTTACAACCACCAAGGGACATTAAAGAAATAAAGAAAGGCTCTAAAATACATTGGGAGTGAGAGAAGAGAAATATAGTTATCTTAGTTAGCCAGTAAGGAAAGCTATCAATGGACAATGCCAAAAGGTCCGAAATATTTCATGCGTATTTTGCTTCAGTTATCACTAAAAAAGTTAATTGTGACCAGATACTTAACACAGTGAAGAAGTGTCACATGCCAAAATAAAAAGGAATAGGTTTGAGAACATTTAGGTAACGTAGGTGTATTCAAGTTGGTAGGACCTGATGAAAATCATCACGGGGTACATAAGGAACTATCTCAAGGAATTTTGAAACCATATATAGTATGGGTAGTATCTATTTTTAAAAAGGGGAGCAAAGAGGACCTGCAGACTTCCAGTTCAAGGGAAAAACAGCCCAAGAGCCAGTTCTTGGTCCAAGAATCAGCTGACTCAAGAGACAGTGATATACTACTTCCCACTGGATGCTGATTAAAAACAAATGCAACATGCTATACTTGGGAAAGAAAAATAAAATATTAAATGCACAGATGCAAGATAAGGAATCACTGGCTATGGAATAGTACTGTGAGAAAGGTTCTCTGTTCATGTTCAGCTTGTGATTCACTTTAACCCCCAAACAATGTGATGCACTTGTGGAAAAGGCTGCTATCTTGAGGGGGTATATTAGCAGGAATGGTGTATACAAGACACAGTATATAACTATTCCACTCTACTTGGCACTGGCAAGGTCTCACCTGTAGCAGTGTGTCCAGTTTTCAGCAGCATTGTTTTTTTTAAGACAGATGTGGAAAATTGGAAAGAATCTTAAAGAGAGCATCCAAAGCAAGGTGTTTGAAAGTCTGATCTATGAGGAAAGATGAAAAAAACCTGAGCATATTTAGTCTTCAAAAAGGAAGACTTGGGAGGTACCTGAAAAGTCTTCAAATATGTTAAAGAGAATGGAGAGCAATTGGATGAGAGAGAGAGAGAGAGAGAGAGAGAGAGAGAGAGAGAGAGAGAGAATCTGTGGAAAGAGAGCTTAGTTTGGATAGTCGGAAAAATCTCTCTAAATGTGAGCAGAGTTGGGCATGAAAATAAGTTTTTAGTCAAGGTTATGAAATCCTTATTGCTGGAAACTTTAAAGACTGTATTAGACAAACAGATTAGACAACTACCTGTTAAGGATAGTGTAGGTACATTTCACCCTGCCTTAGCATGACATCTCCAAGTACTTTCCAGACCTACATTTCTGTGATTTTATGGAAACGGCCTAAAAGTTTAAATGACCTGAGGTCAAAACAATGAAAAGCCAGTCATGAAATACTAGTGACTGTTAAAAGTATTTTATATATGAGGGGTTAATCCTCTTTTGGCTAGAAGAGAAAATAAAGAGGGAGTCTAGCTTACAGGGTGCCATTTTGTTTCTTCGATTCTTCATGTCTGGACTTCAGCAGAAAGAAGAGGAATGGCTATTCATCATGAATACACTGGTTTAATTTTCTGGGAGACATACTGCAGAAGGTCTAGAGCTGGTACAGTGACCCCATATTTCTGGAGAAGTGATAAACTGAAGGGAGGGGCAGATTATGGTGATTCTTGGAGTCACAGTTTTCTTTCTGATAAGTTTATTTACTCAAATCATCACAGCTATCCCCTGCTCCATATCAGAGGTTATGGCAAAACCAAAACTGGTCCAGAAGGGAGAGAAAATATTTTTAATCAAATATTTAAAAATCAAAAAAGCCCTTTAAAAACAAAGTGTAAGTTTTCAAATCTTTGATAGAAACTTCTGATTGAAAATTAACCTTTTTATAAACATAGTTTCTCCTTTTCCATTTTTGCATTATCAGTTTTGATTTGCATTTGAGCCGCATGTAAGGACTTTGATTTTGCATTAAATATTTCTATTTCAAAACTGATAAGGTTCAGTTTAGAATATTGCCGATTATGATCACAAAATGCTTTTCTAAAATATTAATAGAATACGAACACTAATGATTTTTGCAAATTACTATGAAAAGGTCGGGGGGTGAGTGTGTGTTTATGAATAAATAGGCTTTTATTAAACCAACTTTTCACCATTTTTCTATGACTAGCAGGAAAGCCTTTTTGAAAAATTTCCAAATAAATATTTAAAGTTGTACACAGTCATTTTAATGCCCCAGGCTTTTTGATGTAAAGGATAAAATCCTAGCTTTCTTGAAGTCAACAACAAAACTTGGACTGACTTTAGTTGCAGTGTATACACAACCACTGAAAACCCATGTCGGACTCATGCCAGAGGACTTGATTTCAAGAGTCTTGGGCTAAGGGATTCCTTAACTGTGATGTCGTTGTTTGTGTTTGGGCTGAAATATAGAGAGCAGTGGTGGAAACTCACATTGTAAATAAAATACACAAGGTGTTTGACCAGCACAAGGGTCTCAGAGCAGTTTGTGGGTTGGAACAGAGCCACGAGCCAGAGGGCCCTGTCACACAATTAAATTGCCCTCAACTCCACACCCCATGAACCTAATCAGTATGTTCAGGATTTCATTCAGTCTTTCTTACATGGTAAAATAGATATGAACTGTAAACCATCAAAAGTTATGGGGGCAAATCAAAAGGGAATTTATGAAATATTTATTTTCATCAATTAATAGCTCTTTAATTACAATATTTTTTCAAAAGTTCTATGGTCAGATACGACTTTTCCTTAATAGTTCATACTTTCATGTAATCTTTCAGATTTTCATGGTTTCTTCCTCAAGTGAGCACTACATACAATTGTCTGAAGAGCCAGCATGAAACATTAGAAACAGTTGAAAGCATAGCTGGAAACTTTGTAATTTTGACAATTTCCAAAGGGGCAGCCATGGCACCAGAGTGAACCATCCCTGAGTTTCACTGGCTGTTACTGTCCAGTTTTTAAATCCTCAGTCATTTTGCCTTTATGAATTAAGATGAGGTGTGCAGCTACAATAAGGTATGTATCTGTGCCATGCCAAGACTCCTAGGCCATTGTGATGTCAGAGGTGACTCAACCAATTGCTTCTTGGTTCACAATGACCTGTTCACTTCACCTCATGCAAACACATAAAAATTAGGAGACTTGATGTATGAATAGGGACCAAATTGTGGTCTCAGTAGCTTTTCAGATACGTCCTTTAATGTGTTTGAGACATGAAACTTGCCTTCATGAGCCTTGAAACTGGACGCTCATGCTGCAATCTATCAAATATGTACTCCTTCAGCAAGACCAGTAACCTCATCTTCCTCCATTTTATCTAAGGGCCAGTCTATACTTAACTTACAGCCATAAGCTGTGCTTCTGTAAGAGCACTTGTATAGCTGTGTCATGTTGAGGGGAGAGACCTCTCTTGACACCATAACCAAACCACTTAAATGAATGATGTTAGCTAGATTGGTGGGAAGCTTCTCCTACTGACATAGTGCTGACCACATGAATGCTTATGCTGGCAAAACTCAAGATGCTCAGAGGGGTGTTTTTTACACCTGTGAGTGACAGAAGTTTTTCAGATATTAGTACAAGTGTAGACAAGGCTTAACTCAGCTTTCCATAGTCTGAACATTGAAGAGCTTTGGTAGTTTTTAAATTGTAAAGCTTAAAATTGGTGAGTTCCTGTGATTTTTTTTTCTTGGTAACCCATCTGCATCATAAAGTGTGTGCACTGCTGAAACATAGTGAATTTTTCATCCTTTAATAAGTAAAATGTAGCATAAATGTTTGGGTACTCAGAATGTGTACAGTATGTTTATAGTTTCCTAATAAGTCACTTCACAATACCCTTCATTGACTTCTGTAACAGAATTCTCCAAAATCCAATCTATTCCACAATATGTAAGAGTGTATGTTGTACTTCCCCCCACATACATGCTCTCTGGATCTGCAGCTTTAGTTATGGCCAGTGGGTCTGAGAAGTGCTTTTTCAATTTGCTCTTTAATTTTTTTGTTTGTTTGTTTGTTTTTGGTATATGATATTTGTGTATGTAGGGACGATGGAGTTTGGTTGCAGCTGCATATATAAGGATTTACATTTTGATACAGGTATAAAATTCTTCCAGTGAAACAATCTGGAGGTAATGGCACATCACCAGTTATGACCATAAGGCAAGGTTTCATCTCAACATACTGTACGTCTCAACATTCTCTCTCCCTGGTCTCATTTTTGCCTGTAAATTAATAAAAACTAGAAGCAAATGACCAGTAGTCTGACCTGGGCTCTAATGCCTAATTTTGTTATACTAGGTGTCATATGAAATGAACCTCATTTACTACATTGGCATTACGATGGTAGATAAATGGAATAACATTATGAAGAATAGAGCTACCAATGTGAATGTTGGTCATCTCTCTGAGTTTGTTGTTTTTTTTTACTGAGAGAAATAATTTATTTGATTGTCAGTATCGATTAGAATGCTATCCCAAATTCATGTCTCCATCTGTTTAAGCTTTTGACAAACAGAAGGTTATTCTGCTTGTCATCCATGAGGGTGACAGGGCTGTCTATTTAAAGAAAGTATCCAGTTTTGTGAGCTACCTAAACAAGTCTTCATAAACAATTGTCCACTTCTGAAGATCCAAAGAACTTGTCTTCCTTCCATTCCACCCGCCCCAACATTTTTTCTGTCTTCTTTGGCATTTCTGGGACTCATCTTTTCTAATATTTTTCTTGTTTTGTTATGACAGTAACTGGCCCTGTGGGCCCAGAGCCTTAACAAGATGGTTTTTTGGCCAGTCACCCCCAGACCAAGAATTATTTTCACCATTTGTTTAGTAACTCATTTTGGATAATGTATAAATCCTTACACAACTGCAATTTACTGAGGTGGTTCATGAACGTTAAAAGATGTGATGTAGATCAAGTAACGTATATAATACAATTTATTGAGCCAACTCCTATAGTAAGTCAGGTTCAAGTTTCATTCTGACCTTGATCCAGAGCACATTGAAGACATTAATATTAGCGGGCTTTGCATCAGCTTATGCTTCTTTTGTTGTCTTCATGTATCGTACGTCATCTTTGAGGATACCATGACACTCTAACCCCTACAATTGTTTATCTAGGATGCCTTAAAAAGCCTTAAAAAGATGTATGATGCTGTACTTTCTTCTGACTATATTCAGACTTCAGATATTAGGAAGCTTTCTTCTACTTTTCCTGATAAGAGTATTGATTTACTGTATAATGCACTTTAATCTCTGTATTTCTATTTTTGCTGGTAATATACTACCTCAAAAGTATGGCATATGGTGTCCATCTGCACTGCATTACCCTTTTCAAAGTAACTCTGAGGCATTTCCTTATTGTATAAACTTGTTATCTAGAAAATTGTCATTATTTTAGAAAAGTGCAATTTTTTTTTCAAATTATGTAGGGATTACATGCTCTTAAGGGTACTTTGAAAATGACGGGTTTTCCAAAGACAGTCTTAAAAGCATTTATGGGAGTTAAAGAAAAAGAAAGAGAGAGAGAGAGTGCTTTCAGTAAGAGGAAAAAACACTTTGATACTGTTAAATAGATCACCAAAATTACTCTCTTTATAACTTCTCTCTGGTAATCCACATCTTTTTCAAGGGCCTTTTCATTTCCATTCCCATAATTGTCCCTCCTAAAATTATTATATAGAATGTAATTTTGATTACATTAATGGAATAGTTTGAGAACAGCCAAAAACAGAAAAAAAGAATGAAATGAAGAGCAAAAAGGAGAAAAGCTTATGGAAAACAAATAGAGTTCTATTAAGCTTCTGATGTGTGGCTAGTTTTGGAATATGTTATGGTTAAATTACTGTCACCATATTATTATCATAAACATCTTAAGTAATGAAGATAGCATAATATACTGTGCATGCTTATTCATATTTAAGAATCAGTACACTGTTTCATAGTGGAAACATGAATGACTTGGTTTTCCAGCACACACATTAGTCCACCGTCCAAAATATAGCTCTGCAAATGACCAATAAGTTTTTAGATTAAAACACTTGTTAGCTATTCTGAAGAAAATTCAGTACTCATCTAAGGTCTATGTAAAACCAACAGTATAGCTAACTGTGCAACAAGCTGGACTATTTTATTTTTGACTATTCCAGAGTGTCTTGGAAGAGCCAAATCATTCTGATAACTAAGGCTCACATTCAGTAATCATACACAATTCATTTGACCATTGTGCCCAAAAAAAGCCCCACTGCCATCAAGGGGCTACAACAGGGTCCTAAAAGAGGTTCCTGAAACCATCTGGAAAAAGAATTATATTTTAATTAATACATGCTCATAAAAGAAATCCTAACAGGCCCTATGTGAGTACTTTGTTTTAACTTTTGTTTACTTAAAGTGCTAGATTTAACTTATCAGTTCCACATGTCAGTTTCTCTATATATTAAACCAATTTAGGTGATGCTTGAAAACAGGTAAAATGATGATTAAACTGTTTATTAAACTGAGGTGGATATTTCTGTATGTAGAGGGTAAATAGGAAAGTAACCCATCACAGGAATAGGACTCTGAGTAAGTTGTTTTCATCAGAGCCCTATGTTTTACAAATTGGAAAAGTCTCCCACTATAATTGCATAAGCAGAAATCACTAATGTATTTGGAGATGAGGATTTAAGAGCTTCATATCATTTTATGTAATGTCTTAAAATAAGTGCCTGCCATAAACTGATGAGCCCTGAGTACTCTTAAATTACTATTAAAATTGCCTGAAGGCAGATCAAACATGGCTGATGCCAGAAAAGCTATCCCATCCTACTAAGGTAATCACTACTATTTTTTGGTGTACTGATTCTGTCATAAATATTTAATCAATTGTCAGCAAACCTACATATTATTCAGGTTCTATTTATTTTCACATACTTCTTTATTTTCTCACTTCTTTTGTTGCAGGCATAGGATATATACTCTTATCCCTGAGGAGAGAACAATCAGCTCCTATCACACTTGGGATGACACTTGTTGTGAATTTGTGATGTGTAGTTGATCTTGTTAGCATTTTTAAATTTGATTTAACAGATTAAACCCTCTAAGTCCCTTAAGCACTCTTAAAAATCCCAGTCTTTAGAACCAATCTAATTTAAAGAAGATGGAGTGAAATACAATTAGTTTCAGACATGGGAAGTTTCTCAAATATTACCAAGTTTATTAGAAGACAAAATCAGTAAAATTTTTAATTCATTCTTTCCTTTATTCGTTCATGGATACTTGGCTATTATTCGGTAATGTTATTATGAGACCTTCAGATAGCATGAGCTGAAATGATCAGATAATTGTAAAAATGAAACAAATTGTGCTATTCCAAAATCAATTAAAACAATAATATTAAGGTAAACTGGGTAAAACATATGTCTCTTTTAGCTTGAGCCAATAATTTTATTATTAACAATAATTTTCCAGTGAGAAATATTGACTTTAGAGAGCAGGAAAATCTACTATGTTTCTTATTTCAGTTACTCAAATTAAGCTCCACTCCTTACTCATGAGAATCTATTCCAGACTATTACTTCCTGAAGACTACTTTTTATGATAAGAACATTTGATACTAACAAGGATTCCATGGCCAGATCCTGCCTCAATACGTATAGACTTTTACTTGCCTCTAAACTTGTTTATCAGGAAAAGTATATCCTAAAATTTCAGTCAGTTCTAATAGACTGCAGGAATGTTTGAGATCCATGAGACTGTTCCTTCAAAATGATGAAGAGGAGTTTAATATAACTTTATATCCATTTAAGATTTTAGGTAATAGGCAAGTTACTGGTGTATCTAAGATATTAAAAGGTGACATAGCTTTCATAGAGAGGAGCTTTTAATTATTTAAATTTTCTTTTTTCTTAAAAGCAGCACTCCATTTGCTTCTCAGTGATTAGGTTGGAACATTCTTTCATCTATCTTCTTTTCAGCTACTGACAATTTGAGACAAAATAAAGAAGATAATATCACCAGAAAAAAAAAGAATATTTGAATAGACTCTAATCAAACATCCTATTTACTTGTTTTAACTGCTTGGTCCTCCTTAAACTACCCAATCTTCCTTTATCTCCCCTGAAAAGACTTACTGACAATTTTCTATCCATTGCCTAGAAGATGTTTCTAAAGAAGTACAAAGTTCTCTGTTAAATATTTAACACTTGAATGAATGCAGTAGGACATGTTTTACCCTCAGTTATACACATGCAGCCTGGATGAAGTCAATGGAGATATACAGGAATGATAGAAAAGTTGTCCAGGTGCAACATGTTTGCTGACAAATTTGAAAAGGTGGTCAGCTGGGAGGCAAACAGAACAAACCGAAAACAACAGTAGGTTTAAAACTTCAGGAAAGTGAGAACACATCTCTGATACCCTAGATTCTGACTTAATGCACCACAGATGATTCTGCTATAATTCCAGGAGCTGGGCAGAAAATGATAAGCCCTACATTTTAGCAAAAAAACAACAAGGAGTTGTGTGGCACTTTAAGACTAACAGATTTATTTTTTTGCATGAGCTTTTGTGGGAGAAGATCCCACTTCCTCAGATGGACCTTCTCCCACAAAAGCTCATGCAAAAAATAAATCTGTTAGTCTTAAAGTGCCACACAACTCCTTGTTGTTTTTTTACTGGACTAGACTAACACAGCTATCCCTTTTGAAATTGACTACATTTTAGCACCCACCCTCTCATGTCTAGCATCCTAGCACCCATCTTCTCATGCCTCCTAGATTGTCACCCTTCACCACCAGTATTTTTTTATGTTCATTTTTTCATGTTCATGTTTTCTTCTGTTCTTTCAGGACTGTTTTTACTCCCGTTGGGGTCTCTGTCCCTTGTATCACATCTTTGCTGGCACACTACAGACTCCTCAGTTCAGAGTGGTGGGACTTGCATCACAGGTGAAAGCCAGTCATGCTGGGACTCCAGCTCCTTCCCGGGCTGGAATACCCCTGACTGAAATGCAGTGAATCATCAAATGAATGGTGAGTGTGACCACAGACCTCCTGATGCTCATTGACAGGCAGTACAAGGATGTATAATGCTTATAGAGATCCCATGAATCTGATGTTCACATTCTAGCTCACCAAATAGTGCCATGTACATTCTCTACTGAAAGCCTATGTCACAAGGGTCATCCTAATCTTGTGAAAGGTATGTACAGATAACATGGAAGGCTACCTATCTATCTGACAATTGATAGCTTAATCATAGATATAAAGATATAGATGATCTAGATCTAGATCTAGATATATAGGAAATTACATTAAGTCCTTTTAGTTAAAGGCTGGTCACCCAGAAGTAGCATGCATTGAGATCAACTCCAGATAGGAGGTTGCAGACACTTATCTCCCTAGTTGACCATTGTGTGTTTTGCAATAGAAGTCTATTAGCACATTGAGTTAAAAACTAAAGAGGCAACTCTGGGGACATCTGAAGGAGCATTAATACAAAAAGTTAAACTAGCCTCATATGTGCAGAAGGATGTCCTAGCTTCGTAACTGGGAAGACAAGTTGCCATCTCAAGCAAAGAAGAACTCAGTAATCTGTTTGCAAAATACCCTGAGAAGGACTTTGTAGTAACCCTCTTGTTACCTGATTTTAGTTTCTAGAACATGTTGCAGGTTAATATTATATGTATTCCCTTGTTGACAGTATTTCCATTTGCTATTATATGAATCTCTTTCCTTTGTTAAAACAAAGATGGAGTCCTGTGCACTTAAAAACTAACACATTTATGTATTGCGTGACCTTTCGTCAGATAAAATCCCACTTTGTTGGATGCTTTGAAGATGGGGAAACATACAGAATGGGAAGAAAATAAATGCAATGAAGTTTAAGTCATAGGATCAGGTCACACTGTAATGGTAAATCAAAGCAGTTGTTAAGATTCAAACACTAGGGAACAGCATATAGAGGAAGGTGAGGTCAAATCACCTGTTGTAATGAGAAAAAAATTCTAAGTCCTTATTTAGCTCTGAAGAAATGCAGTCAAATTTGCAAATGAATTCCAAAAATGTAGTTTCTCTTTGAAACCTTGAGCTGTTATTCATTTGTTGGAGCACAACAACTGGTAAATCATCAATGGAGTGACAGGAAGATTGAAGTGTTCACCTACTGGTTTTTGAATGATTTTTGTGTCCTTTGTTAAATAAACTTATCTGAGCTTTCTCTATAAGCAAATCTAAGTGCTGCATTTTAAGAAGAATTGTGTTCTAAGGTCTCACTTGTAAGCACTGGTACGCTGTTCCTTTAGAAACAGAGATGCTGAGAATTCTGACTGCTAAGTAAATGACGGGGGCACTTGAACGATTTGGGGTATGCTTATTACTAGCCTGCATATGAGACTGTGGGATGTGTGTGGGCTGACATGAAAGCCACTATCTTCCCTGTGGCTGGGAAAGAAGGAAACTGACCCCTAGTAGGTAGAGATATGGCTTTTTCATACAAAGAACAGATGTTAGCAAGATGATTCCCCAGTAGCATAGTGGCAAATGAGCATCTCATCTCAGAAAAATGGAGATGGAGGTGTGTGTGCATGGGGTAGGGAGTGTTCTTATATATATTTAGGGTTTGTTTGTTTTTTTGTTATCTTTTTTTAAGATCATTAGATAGTTTACTTCTTTAGCAAGTTTAGAATTTCAGGCTTGGTTATTTGGAGACCATGTGAAGTCAAAGGGAGCTGAGGATATTCTGCTCTTCTAGGGTGTGACACACCCCACCCAATGTACATCTTAGTAATGTGATCTTTCCTTTTCACTCTTACAATGCAACTGTGCATGGTCTAATGCATTGTATGTCCTGTCAGATGTTTTTTGGAATGCTCATGACATGCTCTACAATGCTCTTATGATAGCATGTTTCCTGTAGTGTCATATCTATGTATAGATATGAAAATCTGGTATGTCATGACCCCAGTTGAAACACAGAGCTGAATTTCCACACCCAGCAGAGGTATGCATACACAGACAATGCAGCTTAAGCACCTTGGCTCAAGAAGGAAAGATCATGCCCATTGCCGGACATGGATGATCACCTGACTCCAGGGGATGTTGACAAAGCTGGTTAAAACAAAGAACCCTCCACCAGCTAAGGATTCTTTCCTGGGAATCCATCTCCTATGTAACTTTATGGACTTCCACAAGGCAGAAAGAATCTGGCTACAAGATCAGTAGCTGAGCCTGTGGGTAACTCAAAAAGAGACTGAAAACAGTGATACTAGTTTAGAATTCAAGGGTTTTTTTTCTTTTATTTAATTGTGATTATCTGCTTGAATGATTAACCAACTGATTTTGTATTAGCTTGACTTGTATTCACTTAAAATCTTACTGTAGTCAATAAATTTATGCTTATTTTATCTAAAGCAGTGCAAAGTTGAATGAGAGTGTGTAAGGCCTCACTGAGAATAAAGCTGGTGCATATACTTTTTTTTGTTAAATTGATGGACAAGTGTAAATGAACTTCTAAGGCCCAGTAGGAGTGCAATGAATCTTGGAAGATAGTCATTCCCAGGCTTGCATCTGAGAGTGGAGGCATTTGCTACAGTACTATCCCACGAGTAGTTAGTGAGAGTGCTTTTCCATTGGTTAAGGTATAAATTATATGCAGGTGGCTCAGTGTGATCTGTCACAGGAGTGGAGGTTCACACAGCAAGGTGGAGTAATTTAGGGCCCTGGAGTGGGGGATTGATGTGGCATAGCTGCAGACCAGTTCAGATTACAGGAGGGAAACAAAACATAGGGATTACTCAGCATCTCACAGGATCAAGCCATGATGGTACATATATAACATGTTTGGTTTTGATACCACCCATAGCAGAATCAATAGAAAAAATTCAGGAATGCATTCAGACTTGGAAAGTTAATAGTGAAGGAAGTGGCTTTTCTATATGGCCCTTCAATCAGATCACTGTGGGCAGTTCCATGCCCCCACATCAGCTCTACTGAAGTTAAAAGAACCTGTGAGTACAAAGGTCTACCCACACAGATTCAACCGCTGAATCAGAGCCTATGCATGTGTGTGCACATGTGTGCATGCGCACATACTCACACACATGCACACACACTCTTAGTCAAACAGAGGGCAATTTTGCAAAATGATGTTCTCATTCACTATAAATGTACAGACTCAGTAATAATAGCTACTAGGATCAGTTGTTAAATGATAGATAAATAATAAATAGGGATGTCATTGATTTTTTTAGGGCTTGCATAGTGCAAAATACATACCATCATCCTTCTGACAAAACAAAGCTTAAAGTCTAAGCGCAGAAAACACCAAGATGTACTGATGACATACATCAGCCACAGTCTTCAAGATGATTTTAATATTAATTGTAACAGACCCTTTCTGATGTATTCTTACTTTCAGGTATAGCAGAGAATTGAGAAAGTTTGCACCAGTACCAAAGCATTAGGAAATAACAGCCAGCAGTTTGGAACAGGGTCCTAAAAATGCTCAGTATACAGTAAAGTTGTCTTAGACATTTAGACAACTTGTCTAAATAACCCAGTAGTCCTAGCTAGAAAGAGTAGAGTTCAGGGTTCACAGTCATACACAAACTAATATTGCCATAATCTGTGACTTCTAGGAAACTGCTTTGAAACATTCAGGCTTGAAGTAGATTGTAGCTGTTGTAGTTTTGGGCAGTCTTGATAGAAACACTCAGAACTTTTAAAAGCTGAACAGACTGGAGATGTTCTTGACCATACAGTTCAGAAAAACCTCTTATTTCCATTACTAGCCAGGCCAGCAGTTGAATAGTTGTATTGTCTGTGACTGGAAGGGTTCACTGACCATGCAACCTTCTGTATCATAGTATTTTCCAAAGGCCCAAAGTGCATGCAGTGTATTCTACTGCACTAGTTGGTATATACCTTATGCCATTCATTCTCCAACACAACTTGATGTGTTTAAAAACTCTGAATCAGTTATGATAGCTATCGTATGGTCATTAAATCTTGAATGTTTAAGGTTCATTGTCAGGTGGGAGTGGATTAAACAATAAAGCAAAATTAAATTATATAAATAATTTATTATTGCGTCTTCTTAATACACTATGAGGCATGTCTAGCCACTTAGCTGGATTTAACAAGATAGTTCAGGCAAATTGATAATCCTAAGTGAGCGTAAATAGGTATAAGAACCTAACAGCATGTTCTTAGGCATAGTGCTGATGCCATGAAATGCACTATCTATCCCCTTGATGCCCCACCCTGAGCCAAATCCAGCATGCCATGGGGCACAATGCCTGCAAGAGACAGGTACCCACTGATGCCAGCCAGCTGTTCTTCCTGACCTCTTTTGGGAAATCTTTTTCATCTTTCTTTTCTGGCTAATGTTAAAGATAGCCATCACAAGAAAGTTTGGTAGATTCCTGGAGGAAAAATCATACCACACCAGAGAGTGCTGGATGGTTTATCACTAACTGGGTATAGCTATCTCATTCAAGGTCACACTGTTGAGGTATATAGACTGCATCCCATGGTTGCTGCTGATAAGGGATCCTGTTCACCAGTGAAGGCAAGCTACAGCTACCTCACCTTAGTGTTGGGATTTCAAGACAAAAAAGAGGAGAAGCACATAAAAGAAACTAATTTCCTGCCTTCCCCAAAGAGAAGAGAGTCCCAAGTGGATAATGAGGATGCAGTTAGAGAAAAGGCAGATCCGGGTTAGAGTTAGATATGGAAGGAAAAGTAGTTGTGGTTGTCATGTTCAGAGAGACAGTGGGCCTATGTGAGAGTGACTCACACAGACACTTTAGGTATGTCTACACTGGAGGCTCTGTTAAGTCAACTTAACAAGGTCCTCTTTAAGTTGACTTAAAGTTGACCTTGTTAATTTGCCTTACAGTGTCCACAGTGAAAACTCCTGTTGAATGCCAGCATCCATACTGGCAGGTATTAGGATGACCATTCCTGGTGGCCAGGAACTCTGGGAAGGCAAATTAAGTTGACTTAAGGTCTATTCCCCGTCTACACTGACTTTAGTTGACTTAATAAGGTCAACTCTAGCGTTAAGTTGACCTTAAGAGGTGGTGGTATTAGGTCAAGTAAAGGAAGCACTTAAGACAACTTAATAAAAGCCCAGTCGGGCCGGGGGGGGGGGGTCTGTAGGTCCACTTAACCTTCCTTAAGTCACCCTAAGGCTCCAGTATAGACATACCCTTTTACTGGACTTAGGCAGGTGTTACTACTCCAGAACGCACTGGGACGCCATTCCAGGGCCCATCATTTTTAGAGACCCCACATTCCAGGGCGCCAAAAAATAGAAACTGGAGCTGGCACGTACCGGCAGGGCAGGCACCACTACAAGAATAGGGGAAGTGTGGCTGCCCTGCTGTGAAGTGCAGGCCGGCACCCCGTGCACGAACAGGCTGTGCTCAAGGTAGAAGGCTCAGAGCGCAGCCTGGAGGGGGAGTAAGGGCGATTCTCACCCACCCCTGCCCCAGCCCTCAGGAGTCCATGTGCCACTGGAGGTGAGTGAGTGTGGTGCGGGGTCCAGCCTCCCCTTGGATAGCTCAGTGTGTGTAGGGAATAGGGTGAAAAGAAGGGGTCAGTATGGTGTGCTGGATAGGTGTGGAGGGGATTGAGGGGTAAAGGAAGGTGGAGTGAAGATGGGGAAAGTGAGGGGGGCTAGGAGGGCTGGAGTGGGGACATGGGGCAGGGAGCTTAGGGATTGGAGTGGGGCTGAGCAGAACATAGGGAAAGAGGATTCTGATGGGGGCAGGTGTTGGGGACAGTAGCTTGGATGGATGAAGGGGGCCAAGACATGCATGAAGGGGGCCTGGATGTGCATGACAGGGGCCTGGAAATTGATGAGAGTTCTGAGGCCTGCCAAATTATACTTTAACCTCTGGTCAGAGGTAGTCACCTTGTTGTTTTGTTATCGGCATTTGCTGGACCTTAATTGGCATAAGGATTCTTACCATCAAAATGAATATTAGCACTCCAATGAAAAGTAGAAGGAAAGGACTCTAAATAAGCACCCCAGGCAAAATTCATTGCTACTCCAGTCTCCAGTTACTCATGACCATAAATGAGGGTTTGTGTTGGGATGGATTTGACACCAACCTCCAGGCAGGCAATGGAACTTCAACACCCTTTCGTCTTTGCCTCTAGTCCAAGGAGTGGGCTGGTATGGCAGCAATTGCAGACCAGTAAACAAAGTTTGAGCTACTAAAACCATGTGGTTGACTATCCTGTATGTTTTATGGGCCTGTCACTCTCTAAGATGCCCTGTGAATAATTGATTCTGCTTTTGGTGGGCATAGAGCTCTTGTACACACAGTTCACATTGCTACTGTGGCTGATGTTGTATGGGGGGCCCAATCCAGGCTCTCTATATTGCTGATGAAATTCACTCATAGCAGATAGGCACTGGTAGCATGACTCCAGTCCTTGCAGCTTCCTGGTTACTATACCATAAATAGCATTTTAAGAAATAGGTCTACAATAGAATTATTGCACTAATGAAAAGTTGAACATGAACAAGAAATGAGGTATGACCTATTCAGTTATGAATATGTGTCAATAAGAACTCAAGAATAAAACTGAGTGCATAAAGGGAGTTTGCCAATAAAGATAAACTAAAATGTCACTGGAAATATTTGTGTTGTGCAGGAGGAACACGGTCCTGATTCTGAAGCTCAAGAGAGGAGGGGGTAAAAGTTAGCTACTTCCCTTTAGAAGGAACTACAGTTACCTGGGGCCATCTCCAGGGCACTTGGTTAGGATCACTGGTGTGGAATTAACACTCCAGTAACTGAGGGTATGTCTATACTGACGGCAGCAAAATCACAGGCATCAGCCCAGCATTCTGGAAGCACTTAGCAGGAGTCTAAACTCACTGCTGCACACCCAGAAGTCAGTGTCGGAAGTCCTGGGGAGCAGGAGGCATATGGGAAAGCCAACCACAAGGCATTTGCAGTCAGCTTTCCCAAGTGTGTGCTGGTGGCTAAGAAAAATTGGTGGCATTTACACAAGGCATGTTATGTACCTTGCATCAATGCCAGTCGACTGCTGCCAAAAACCAGCCAAAGAGTAGACTAAAGCTGAGAATAAGAGAAGGGAGGGTCAGATGGGGGAGAGGAGGAATTGAAAGCTTTCCCCATGATTTATCTAGTAGTCAAAAGACAGTGTGACCTGTAATGAGCCTAGGAGACCTGGATTCTAATCCCAGGTCTAACAGTGCTTTGGAGGACAGTCATATGTGTGTGTGTACAAGCCTAGGACAATGGGACTGTGATCTCTAGGCAGACCATAATTCAAGAACTAAATAGGTCAGGAACATTGGGGGCACTGGACTTGATTAATCATCATGGTCTTTTATTATAAAATTGGAGAAGTGACATAAGCAGCCCTTTGAGTCCTATTGCCTTGGTTACAGAAAACCAAAAAGGATTTCTTCATTAGTCTCTTACTGCTTTTCTTGGTGGCTTTTTACCCTGTCCCTCCTCTCTCTCTCTCTTTCTCCCCCTCCCTCCCTCCCAAAAATTCACTTTTTCATATTGGGGCTCCCTCCTGGTGGCTGTATCTTTGTTCCAGCTCTCTCTTGGTTAAACTTATGACATGCTTCTTTAAAGAGGCTTGAAAGCAAGATGCCTAGCTGCCCCCCTGTCCTATGTGAGGTTTCTCCGTGGTCATTCCTCACAAGCTGTGTCCTGTGCCTTTGTCTCTCTTGGGATGGAGTTTCAGAGTTTCTCCACTATGACACCAGGCCGTGCACCTTTTCTTCTTTTTTTTTTTTTTTTTTTTGTAAATGGAAGGCAGGGACATAGAGTACCAGCACCTTTTTTGCTGGACCCGCTGCCCAGCTGGGAGGAGGCATGGAGGGAGTCAGTTGGGGATAGAAGAGTACTGGAGCCTTTTTAAAAACAAAAAACAAAAAAAGTACTGTACACTATACTGTGTATAGTTTGTGCTTACCTAGCATGTCTGACAGGGTTTGGTAAATCTGGTTCTTCCCTTTGGGTCTCTTCTGATAGAGGCCAGCTTAAATCTTGGGCTTCATTTAGAGCATGCTCCAAAATCCACTGAAACCAACAAGGGTTGCACCATTGCCTTGAATGGACTTCAGGTTCTTCACCTGATGTTTTAAGTTTTGAAGCAGGAAAATATGAGCTAGCCTGACATTGGGATATGTGTCAAATTTCAACACAGGAAGAATTTCTGCATTCATCTGTGTGCATTATAGAAGCCCCAACAAGGCAAAATAATTGTAATTGTCATGCTGGAGGACCATTAACTAACAGTGGCGTGGCTTGTGTTGCTATAATGATGTGATGCTTATCAGTGTGCTGGAGTGGGAGTAGAACAGTAAGCTAAAGTAATTGAATAAACACAATGCAATCAAATCGCTGTGCCGCAATTACAGGTTGCTACATATTCCTGATGCACTTCAAGATATGGTGTTTTCAGATTTTTATTATGTATAGTTATTTCTTGTTGCCAAGTGTAATAAAACCTTTAGAATTGCTAAAATTACTAGACTGGGAGAAATAATATATTTTATAAAAGAGTGAAATTATATAAAATCTGTTGGATGGTTCAGGAGAAACAGCAGCACATTTTTTGTTTGAACCTCATTAATTACTAGTTGGGAACATTTTGGTAGCTTAGGGAAAGGGCATATATATGTATTCAGACTTGGGCTTTATTTATTAAGGCCCTGATCTAACTCCCATTGACGCTAATAGCATTCTCTAAATCATTGATGTTAAAGGGGAAAAGGGGGGCGGGTACAGCAAAGTGAGGCGGCTTTTTGCTAAGATGTAAACTTGTCATAAGTCAAACAAAGCTGCCAGTCCTTTCTGACAATGCAGTCTGACATTTAATTGATTAATTACCAAAGTAAATGCTACTGGGAAATGTGTGATTATGGGAGACTTTGACTTCCCAGATACAGACTGAAGGACATATACTAGTAGTTATAAAAGGGCCCAGATTTTCCTGGATGTGATAGCTGATGAATTCCTTCTTCAAACTGTTGCCAAACCAACAAGTGGGGACACTATCTTAGGTTTGGTATTGGTGAGTAGTCAGGACCTCTTAAAGGAACTGATTGTAGGGGACAATTTAGGCTCAAGCGACCATAAGCTAATTCAGTTCAAACTAAGTAGAAGGATAAACAAAAATAAATCAGCGACTAGAGTCATTGATTTTAAGTGGGCTAACTTTAGAAAGCTGGAATTTGTTGGGAACTGGACTGTACTGAAGAACTCATGAATATAAAGGTGGAAGAGGCTTGGAATCACTTCAAGTCAAAGTTGCAGGAACTATCTGAAGCCTGTATTCAGAGGAAAGGGAAAAAACTCATAGGCAGCAGCTGTAGACCAAGCTGGATAAGTAAGCATCTCAGACAGGTGATTAGGATGAAGCACAGAACCTACAAGAAGCAGGGCTGTCCCTAGGGGGGTGCAGGGCATGGGGCAATTGGCCTGTGGGCCCCCCGCTGGCCCCCCATGCGCTGGGGGGGAGGGCAGGGCAGGCCATCCTAGAGGCTGGGCCTGAACTCCCACCCCTCCCCTGAGCCAGCCGCTCTGCCCCTGGGAGTGAGGTAGGCCAGTTGGGGACTGGGTTCTGCTCTCCCATTTTGTCTCTGGGCTGGCCCTCCCCACCCCAAGCACAGAGCAGTTGGCCCAGAGGAGGGGGGAGAGAATAGACCCTGGGCACAGGGCTGGTCCGCTCCGGCCAGGGCCAGCTTTTCCCTGCCCTCGGAGTGGGGTGGGGCGAGCTGGCCCAGACAAGAGACTGGGTTTTCTGCTCCCGCCCCTACCCCCATTGCCTTTGGCTCCTCTTCAAAGGCAGCAGAGGGGGCAAGGTAGTGCATGGCCATGGGGGGCAGCAGTGCAGAGCCCGCACTGCCCTGCTCGTGGCAGGACAGCACAGAGCCCACAGAATCATGGGGTTAGGGCAATCGCCCCTCTCGTCCCCCCAAGGACTGCCCTGACTAGGAGTGGAACATGGGAGGGATCAGCAAAGAAAGCTACTTCTTGGAAGTCAGAATATGTAGAAATAAGGTGAGAAAGATGAAAAGTCAAGCAGAGCCGGACTTTGTGAAGGGAACTGACACCAATAGTAAAAGGTTCTTTAGCTATATAAATAGGAAGAAAACAAAGAAGAAAGAAGTAGGACTGCTAAACCCTGAAGATGGGTGGAGATCAAGGATAATCTAGGCATGGTTGAAAGTCTAAATAAGTACTTTGCCTCTGTTTTTAATCAGAGTGATGAAGAGTTTGAGGACAGAGTTAGAGTGGCTAACAGGAATGAGGACATAGAAGTGGAAATTACCATACCTGAGGGGGAAGCCAAACTCAAGCTGCTTGATGGGGCAAAATTGGGGGACATAGGTAATCTCCATCTGAGGATATTAAAGGATCTGGCATGTGAAATTGCCAGCTATATGAGCAAGGACCTTTAATGAATCGCTAAACTCGGGGGTTGTACCGTATGACTGGAGAATCATTAATACAGTTCCTGTTTTCAAGGAAGGGAATAAAAGTGATCTGGGAAACTACAGGCCTGTAAGTCTGACCTCAGTAGTATGCAAGGTCTTGGAGAAAATTTTGAAGGAGAAAGTACTTAAGGATATTGAAGATAATAGTAACAGAGATAAAATATAACATGACTTTACAAAAGGTAGATCATGCCAGACCAACCTGATCTTTTTTTGAGAGCATAACGGATCTTTTAGATAAGGGAAATAGTAGACCTAATTTACTTAGATTTGAGCAAGGCATTTGCTACAGTTCCACATAGGGAATTATTATTTAAATTACAAAAGATGGGGATTAATTTGAATATGTTAAGGTGGATAAGGAACTGGTTAAAGGGGAGGATACAGAGGATCATGCTGAAGGGTGAACTGTCAACCTGGAGTGAAGTTATAGAATCATAGAATCCTAGGGTTGGAAGGGTCCACATAGGTCATCTAGTCCAACCCCCTGCCAGAGGCAGGACCACTCCCACTAAACCATCCTAGTCATGGTTTTGTCCAGCCGGGCCTTAAACACCTCCAAAGATGGAGACCCCACCACCTCCCTCGGCAGCTCATTCCAAGGCTTCACCACTCTCCTAGTAAAAAAGTTTTTTCTAATATCCAGCCTTGACCTCCCTAACCGCAACTTGAGATCATTGCTCCTCGTTCTGTCCTCTGTTATTACTGAGGTTACTAGTGAAGTCCCTCAGAGATCAGTCTTGGGAACAATCTTATGTATTTTTTTTTCTGACCTTGGCACAAAAAGTGGGAGTATGCTAATTAAGTTTGCAAATCACATCAAGTCTGGAGGTTTTGCCAATACAGATAAGGATCAGGTTATCATACAGAAAGATCTGGATGACCTTGTAAACTAGAATATTAGGAATAGGATGAAATTAAATAATGGGAAGTGCAAGGTCATGCATTTAGGGATAAATAACAAGAATTTTCCTTGTAAGTTGGGGATGCATCAGTTGGAAGGGCAGAGGAAGAGAAGGAACTTGGAGTGCTTACTACTGGTTGACCCCAGGATGACTATGAGCTGCCAACGCAATATGGCCATGAAAAAAAGCTAATATGATCCTAAGATGCATCAGCAGAGGTATTTCAGAAAGATGAACTGAGATTGGAACACATGGAGAGATGGGCTACAAGGATGGTCCATGGAATGGAAAACCTGCCTTGTGGGAGGAGACTTAAGGCGTGTGGCTTGTTTAGCCTAGCCAAAAGAGGGCTGAGGGGAGATATGATTGCTCTCTATGAGTACATCAGAAGTATAAATGCCAGGAAGGATGAGGAATTATTTGAGTACAGTATCAACAAGATTATAAGAACAAACAAATACAAACTGTCCATCAGGAAATTCCAGCTTGAAATTAGAGAAAGGTTTCTAACCATCTGTCACAGGATGCACATCAGTGCGCTCCTGGGGTATGACCTGTATGATTTTTCTGTTCACCTGTGCACTGTGATAATACAAGTTGATGCCAATTATGCCACACAAGGTTTCTTTATAGATGCTCATAATCTGTTCTACATGATTACTATAGTATCATGTT
The DNA here is from genome assembly GCA_007922195.1 of Podocnemis expansa. Classification (NCBI taxonomy): domain Eukaryota; kingdom Metazoa; phylum Chordata; order Testudines; family Podocnemididae; genus Podocnemis; species Podocnemis expansa. The sequence goes on from ML681995.1 coordinate 23,281,440, forward strand.
TCCTGCAGCATCATGTTCCAAAGGGGCATCCATGTTAGTCTAGTTCAGCAAAAAAAAGCAATGAGTCCTGTGGCACTTAAAGATTAACAGATTTATTTATCACATGAGCTTTCATGGGAGAAAATCCTGCCTTGTCAGACACTTTGAAGATGAGGGAACTTACAGAATGGGATGAAAATAAATGCAGGGGACTGTAAGACCAAGGGTCAGGTCATACAGTAACAGCAAATCAGAGCAGTTGTTAAGATTAAAAACACTGGGAAACAGCACATAGAGGAGGGTGAAGTCAAATTACCAGTTGTAATGGGAAAAGAAGCCATAGTCTGTATATTGGCATGGGAAAAGTCCCTTGTGGCCATCTAGGTGGGTCGATCAATACCAGACACCAAGAATTTGACCAAGTTTAACAAATCTTTATTCTTGTACAAGAATGGGGAGCGTTACAGGGCTTAGGGCAGCCCAGTAAGTATCCCACCCCCCTTATGCAGTAACCCAGCTTTTATACCCTGTGATAAACAACTGAGATCATATCACTTGTGATTACCTATTTTCAAAACTAAGCTTTTATAGGTCAATATATTTCCCCATTTGCCTTGTTATGCCTTATTTTGCTTACCTGGCTGTTATACAATATAGGTTTTTGCAACTGTCATTAAATTTCACTTCCCTATTTTATGCATCTGGCCAAGCATAGCCGATTGCTAAACTACGAGGGGAAATGTGGGGACTTTCCAGGGGAAATGTTAAAGGCTGTGTTCTCACACAGCCAGCTATTTCGATATGCTTGTTTCGCAACAACCGTATATCGAAATAACGCTTATTTCGAAACACCTTATTTCGAATTAACAAAATGTTAATTCGAAATAAGGGAAAAGGCGGGAAACGAAATAGCAGGTTCAAACTGTGAACTTGCTATTTCACTTCCCCAGGGGGCTGCAGGCACCGGCGGGGTTCAGCACTGCCCAGCGCTGCTCCCTGCCAGTGCCTGCACACCCAGACTGTAGGCACTGGCGGGGTTCAGTGCTGCCCGGCGCTGACTTTCTTACAGCATCATGTATGTGTAGAGATGTGTAGCATGTTTTGCATGGCTCACTACGGTGTGAGACAGACAGATCTCTCTCCAAGAAATGTGTAAACAGCCACAGCTGTGTGCAAGCAATTATCTGTAGGAGGTAACAATGCAAACTGAGGTGCTCAGACCTGACAAAAAGATCACCTCTGCCTATCAGATGAGGGGATGAGGGGTTTGGAAAGAAAGAGAGACACCTGGGGGGATACAGGGCTTCTTGGGCCTGGGATTCTCCATCTTGAAACAGTTTTAAGCAAGATCTAGGTCCTGCCTGGACTCAGGCAGAAATTGGATGTACAAACATCTGACAGCCAAACATACTGGACATAAACTTGGACTATGAGGTGAGGTTAGGTAGAGATAATGGGTTAGTACACGTGTTTTGCCTTTTATTTCCTTGAGGTCATACCTAATTCATTTATATTATAATTCTATCTTGACTGACCATATTTTCACTTAGAATTGCAATCTGATGAAATACTAGTAATTGTTTTGTCTAAAGCTGTGTGGTCTTTAGAGGGTGTGAATAAAGAAGGCTGGGCACAATCAATTTCTTTGTTAAATGGACGGACTTGAGTGTATGGTCATTGGGAGTGCATCCCGATCTCTGTAGACAGTGGCCCCTGGTGAGGTAACTGGGGCTGGGGTGCTCACTTGGGAATGTCCCACAGCAGGGTCAGCTCAAGGGGCTTTGGTGCCCCGAGCTGCCTTTCAATTTTGCACCACCACATGGAGTGAGGGGTGGAATCTGGCCTCCGCTCCAGGCGGACTTGCCCCATCCCCGGTGCAGGGAACAGCCACCCCAGGGACAGAGCAGGCCAGCCCAGAGGCTGGGTTCCACTCTTTCATTCCTCCCTGGGCTGGCTGTTCTTTCCTAGGGGTGGGGTGGCCCAGAGGCAGGGCGAAAAAACGGAGCCCACCCCATGGGCCAGCCTACTCCACCTCCAGGGGAGATCGACTGGTTTGGGGAGGGGTGGGAGTGGGGGGGATCTGGCTTTTGGGATGGTCTGCCCCACCCCTGGGGCAGCTCTGCTACCACCCCTAAGTAGATGACACTCTGAAAAAGGCCTCATTTGCTTATCAGTTGAGCACTGTCCCTTAGGCAGTCAGAGTGTATACACCCACTGCTTGGGACCAATTACACCTGAGAAGCTGGAGTGGTCTGGCTCAGGCAAAGTGGGGTAAATCAGGGTTCAGGAGTGGGAATCAGGGGGTCACAGTGGCACACCAAAGTGGATCTGAGGAGCAGCCCATCAGACCATCAGAAAGATAAAGTTCTGGAATAGCCTTCCAAGGGGAGCTGTGGGAGCTAAAAACATAACCACATTCAAAACTGACTTGATAAGGACATGGAGGGTATGGTATGATGGGATGGCCTAGTTTAGAAATTGACTGGTCCTTGATCTTTGTCTTCTGGTGGTGAAGTGCCCCGCTGCCCTCTCCTGGCGGGTGCTTCAGGGGGCTGCAGGCACCCGCCGGGTGAGGCGCGGGGCCGCGCCTCACTCCGCTGGTGCCTGCAGTCCCCTTCAGGCACCGGCGGCGTGCGGCGCAGCTCCACACCCCCCCCTCCCCGTGGACACCCCTCAGCACCCTGGCCAGGGTGCTGAGGGGAGGCTGCCCTTCCTCCCAGGGTGCTTAGCACCCTGGGAGGAAGGTGACATGTTGTTTCGGAACGCTTTGTTCCGAAACAACATGTCCGAACAGGGTTGTTTCGAAACCTCTGGTTGTTTCGAAAGCAGCACGGCCATTTCGAAAGAAGCGGTTTGCCATGCCACTTCTTATTTCGAAACAACCTCTGTTGTTTCGAAATAAGAACCCTGTGTAGACATACCCGTACAGAGAATACTTTCTTGGTGACTGTCTGCTGAGACTTCCCACATGCTCAGGGTTTAACTGATCATCATTTTTGGGGCCAGAAAGAAATTTCTCCCAGGGCAGATTGGCTATGGCTCTGGCGATTTTTCGCCTTCCTCTTTAGCGTGGGGTATGTTACTTGCTGGTGAATTCTCTGTATCTTAAAGTATTTAAATCATGATTCAAGCACCTAAATAACTCAGTCATAGTTTAGACGCTTATTGGTAGAGTGGGGTGGCTGAGGTTTTATCGCCTGCATTGTGCAGGAGGTCAAAGTAGTTGATCATACTGGTCCCTTCTGACCAGTCTAGAGTCTATGAATCAATGAAAGAAACCCACACTCCTCAAAATGTTTTTTCTACTTTTTGTCTTCCCCCCACAAATCTGAAGACTTACATGTGTCTAGAAAAGAAGTTTGTTTTGGTTTTGGGAGAGGAGGGGCACTGGAGAGAGTTTGAGTTCCTGAAATACCCATTCACTTTATTTGAGCAGAAATCATTTTTGTTCATTCTTTTATAGTTGTTGGTATGTTTTACATTAAAAAAAAGAAAACCACAATACATTTCTAAACTGATTATTTTTTAAACAAAGACAAAATGTTTCACTTAGAAAAATGTGTGTGTGTTTTTTCCCCATTTGGCTGAAACTATTTGTTAATAGAAAACCAAAGAGGACTCCAGATGTTGGGGGGTTCTGACTTACTACCAAGAATTTTTACTTGTGTGTCTGGTTGGTGGATCTTGACCATGTCCTCAGGGTCTAACTTATCATCATTATGGGGATCAAGAAGAAATTTATCAACAGGTTATACTGGCAAAGACCCTAGGGATTTTGCCTTCCTCTACAGCATGGGGAAATGGTGACTTAGTGTAATCATGATTTTAAAATCTTTAGTAATTCAGCCAGAGGTTTTGGATCTATTACAGGAGCGGGTGGGTGAGGATCTATGTCTTACAATGTGTAAGAGATCACAGTAGATGACTGTGAGTGTATGAGCCTGTTAATTTATTTATTTATGAAATATCCAATTACACTTTCAGTGTAACAACATCCCCTGACAATGTGTTCCACAGGTTGATTGTGTGGTGTATGAGGCAGTTCTTTCTTGTGGTTTTCTTTCTTTCTTTAATTAGCAGCTTATTAATAGTATGGGGTGGCAATTAATTTGTGTTTTTATGTTCATGGGTTAATAATACTTCCTTATTCATTTTCTCTACACTATTTGTGATTTTCTAGACATTTATCAAATTCTTCCTTAGCCATCTCTAAGCTGAATGGGCCCAGTCTTTTTAATCTCTCCTCATATGGAAGCATACCTTTAATCATTGTCGTTGCTTCCCCCTAAATTCTAACATAGCTTTCAGATGGGGTGACCAGAACTGCACACAGTATTTTAGGTGTGCGAGTACCATGGATTTATACAGTAGCATTATATTTTCTCATTTAACCCTTTTCTAATTTTTCCTAACTTTCAGTTTGTTTTGATTCTCATTGCACATTAAGTAGATGTTTTCACAGAATTATCCACAGAGATTCCAAGATCTTTCTTGCATGGTAACAGCTAATTTAGGCCTCCTGAGGTTGCATGTATAGTTAGTATCACTTTACAATTTATCAATATTGATTTAATCTGTTTGTTTGGTTTTTGCTTGTTTGTTTTGCCTAGCCCCACCAAATTACTGAGATCACTTTCTAATTCTTTTTAGTCTGATTTGCATTTAAGTAATATTGTATCATCTGTAAACTTTGTCATATCACTCTTTAGCCCTTTTCCCAGATAATTTATGAATATGTTGAAAACCACTGGTCCCAGTGCAGATTTTTGGGGACTCTGCTATTCATCTCTCTCCACTGTGAAAACTAGCCATTTATTTTTATCTTTTGTTTCCTATCTTTTAACCAGTTACTGATTATGACATCTTAGTTCATGTAAGTATCTTTGGTAGGGATCTGTTTGGGGCTTCCTGACAGCCAATGAGCATTGTATCCAATTGTTCACCCATTCAGTGATGCTAGAATGAGTGGGGCTATGGGATTTTACTGCACCACGAGGTCTGAAATAATTATAAGAAACACCAGATATGTGGTTTCCAACCTCAGTACTCCACCTATAAAAATTGTTCAAGTACCCCTGCATCCTTGTCTACATATTGTTTGAGAATTCTAACGTGTTTCTTGGTTAAATAATTCTAATAGATTGAGGTCTGGTTTTCCTTCACAAAAGCCATCTTGACTGTTTCCCAACATATTGTGTTCATCAATCTGTCTGATAATTCTATTCTTTACTATTGTCTGGATTAATTTGCCAGGTATTGACATCAGGATTTGCCAGCCTGTAATTGCCAGGACTGCCTCTCAAAAATATCGGCATTTCTTTAGCTATCCACCAGTCACCTGGTACAAAAACCAGTTGAAGAGAGAGGTTAGGTGCCACAGTTTTGCAGTTTCACATTAAGTTTCTTGAACTCTTGGATGAATGTCTTCTGGCCCCGGTGATTTCTTTGCTTTATTGATTTGTTCTAAACATCTTTTATTGACACCTCAGTCTGGAGCAGTTCCTCAGATTTGTCATCTAGAATGAATGGCTCAGGAATGGTGATCTCCCACATATTCCCTGCAGTGAAGACCAATGCAAGGAGTTCATTTAGTTTCTCCACAATGGCCTTGTCTTTCTTGAGTGCTCCTTTAGCACCTTGATTGTCCAGTGGCCTCACAGATATTGGCAGTGCTTTTATGTAATTCAGAAATTACGGTTACATTTTGTGCTCTTCAAATTGTGTGTTGGTCTGCCTAATTAATACTTTATCACTTTTCTTGCCAGAGTTGGTTCTCTTCTATTTTCTTCAGTAGGACTTTGCTTCCAGTTTTTAGTGTATTTTGTTGTATCTCTAACTGCCTCTCTTTTTCTGATTAACAATGGAGCAAATTTTTTTTTATCTTATCACTGTTCACTTTATTTGTTGTTCACTTTCATTTACACAAATAGGTTCATCTTCTATTATTGTGCTTTTTCAAAATTTCCGTGCAGTTTACAGGCATTTCATTCTTGTGACTGTTCCTTTTAATTTCTGCTTAACTAACCTCATTTTCTATGTTGCCAAGCTCCAGAGAGGAAGGCATGTTAGTCTAGCTCAGTAAAACAAGCAAACAAGGAGTCCTGTGGCACTTAAAGACTAACAAACAAAATCTGTTAGTCTTTAAGTGCCACAGGACTCCTTGTTTGTTTTACTCATTTTGTATAATTCCCCTTTTTGAAGTTAAATGATACTTTGGTAGATTTCTTTCGTATTTCCCTTCCTTCCCTCCTCCCCTTCGCAAGGATGTTAAATGTAATCATATCTGAGCGTTTCAGTTAGATTCATCTCTTGGACCAGACCCCATGCACCATTTATCACTATATCAAGATTTGCCTTTCCCGTTGTCCGTTCCAGGACCAGCTGCCCCAAGAAGCAATCATTAATGGTGTCTAGAGATTTTTATCTCTGAATCTCAAACTGAGGTGACATGTTTCCAGCCAATATGGGGATAGTTGAAAATCCCAATTATTATTGTGTTTTTGGTCTTTGTAGGTTCGTTACTCTGGCCAAGTTTGTCAAAAGCTATTGTGGGGAGAGGAGGATTTTAACTAAAAATGGACTCATCAGTTCATTTCATATTGCCTTTCCCATTTTTGCCTTACAAATTAAATTTGTCAACACAAAATAAAATCTAAAGTTTACTTTCCCTCCAGTGTTTATACAAAAAACAATATTACAGAAACAGAATTCTAGTAAGGAAATAATCATCTTTATTACTGAAAGGGAGTAAATCCCAACAATGGAACATGTGTAGGCCAGTCTTCAACCTCTGCTTCCTCTTAGTAAGAAATTCAGTGATATTCTCTTTTTCCATTTCATTTTATGTGTGAAAACAGCTTTACCAGGAGGAAGAAAAAAATATAAACCTGTCATCTTCCTACCATGAAGCATGATAGGAGCATCTGTTCATAATAATTTTTTTACAGTTGTTGGTGTACATAAATGTATTATGTGACTGCACCTCAGACTCAAAATAGAGCTGAGAGATTGATCTTGTGCTTCAGAGTTACCAGAAATGTTTTATTTAAGGAACAGAGGTGCCCAGTAAATCTAAATAATTTGCATTTCTAGATTCACCCTACTCCTTCCATTTATTTTCTTAAAAGAGAAAAGCAAGGTCTCTGAATTTTGCCAAAAGGAATGAGAGCAAGTAAACCCAGTAACTTTCCATTAGCAGCCTCATGCTTATGTTTTGCTCCCTTTATCAGCTTTTGAAGATCTTTCTTCTTGAATAATGATTAAATAAAAATGAGGGGTTAAGCACTACTGAAAGTCTGGCCACTTCATTTATTCATCAGAAGATGGATGTTTTAGTTCTTCTGAAAATCCAACCAGAAAATTTGAAGCGTCCTGTTAAGGTCATTTAGTTTTCACTACAGGGATGTTCTTCAGGGAGCTGCATAGTTTGTCAGGCACCCCTAACAGATGGAGCTTTGACTGAAAATTGTTTGAAAAGAAATTGGCAATCCTTTTCTGTTGTCTTCTTCTTCTTCTTCGTCTTCTTCTTCTAAGTTTTTTCTTGTGTTAGAGCACAAAAATTACAAGAGCATGTGGCATAATGTATGCTAAAGAAGTTCTCTGAAAATTTGAATCTAATCCTAGCCTGTGTGTGCAAACCATTCTCTAGAGCATATATATGCACATACAAGATACAAAAGTGTGTGTGTCTGTATGTGTGTGTAGATATAGTCTACAAGTAATTAAGCAATGTGAGTGAGAACCAGCACCTGGATTGATGGTTCTCGAGTGAGTATGTGTGTGCATTTTTCAATTCTTGTGCCTGTTTGGTTTTTTCTTGATATTTATTTGTAGTTCAGAAGATCAAAGAAATCAATTACAGCTAGACTCATAGATCAAATACTTACTGTTTACAGCCACCTTTACTTAGTTCTTCATAAGTAAAACTTCTGGTGAAAATCAGTGGGATGTGGATTCTGGTCACTACAGTAAACAATATAGTGTTAATGCAAAAGGAAATCCTTAGGATATTCTGTCTAGAATTTTATATTTAGCTGATGTGGTGAGTGGAAAGCAATATATTCTTATGCTGGATCTATCTTTTTGCATTTTGAGGGAAATTTTATTCTCCTTTACTTTTGTGAGATGGAGCAGGATTGGACCTGTTAAATTTATATGTTTTTTTACTTAAAAAAATGCAGTAACACCATTGAAATCAGTGGAAAAAAATATCAATTGCTTACAATTGGCGTACAACTGGCCAATACTCAGTTTTCATCTTTTAGTTGTTGAAAACAAGGATGTGTGCATATAATTCATGTTGACTTTAACAGAGTGGGATGACTGTGTAGATAAGAGTAGATTTTGTTGAAAGATAATCCTCTTTTGAGTAACCTTTCTGGAAAAATCTTGTAAAATTTAGTACACATGAAATCAACAGTAATGGATAGATATTTGACAATAGTTGAACATATACAGATTTGTTATTAACAGGTTGCAACAAACAGATGAACCAAGGAAACAGAGTGTGGTTTTAAGAGGCTGAGATAACAGTAGCATAGGCAATTGATCAGAGAAAGCAGACCACAACTCATCACTACACAAGTCAATGTCAGCCAGGAACTGTCATTTTTTTTTATTATTTTTGTTTTGTCTTCTTGAAAAGCCATTTTACAGAATGAATCATTCTTCATTCAGTTCTACAAAGTTATTAAAATGTGCAGAGCTAGTTAAATGTCAGTAAAATCTACAGGCCTTTTCCACAAAGAAATTTTCTTGTTTATCTCACACCCAGGGTTGCTTCATGCAACAGCTATTGGAGATCCATTTTGGAATTTAAGAAATGCCTGTATCAGACCCAAAGTCTGTTTAATCTAGTATCCTCTTTCTAGGGTGACCAGATCTCCCAGTTTTATAAGGACAGTACCAATATTCAGGGTTTTTTTCTTATACAAGTGCCACTTACGCCTACGTCTTGTCCTGATTTTTCACATTTGCTATCTGGTCACTGTCTTTGACAGATGAAGGTCTAAGAATCCCACAGTAGGATGGTTCTTTCCCACATAGGTCATCTTCTGATGTCTACTATTTAGACATTGCTTTAAGACCAGCTGGCTTAGGTACTCACTTAGAAATAAGGTGTATGAGCTGTCACCATCTTAAAGAAGAATTTCTTATTTAACAGAAGGAAAATTAGAAAAATGAATGAGTTGAGATGCTTGAAAATCTTGTAATATATTTTTGACTAATAGTATTTGTCACCAAAAAATTCAGGTTTAAAAATGTGGGTTTTGTCAATATATTATAAATTCTGAAATAATTTTGGTTGCCAAAAGGCTAATTGTTTTCAGCAATCATAATTATTTCAGTCTGCCTGTCAAAAACAATTTTTATCCAACTTGCATAAAATCCTTCATTTGTCAGCCACTGAAATTCCAACTCTGTTTTGAGAATTGGAATTGCCTGTGAAGTTAGCACAGACAAAGCTAGTGGGAGAAACTGTAAGGGACAGATAAAATTATTAATTGTATAATCAATGAGGAGAGACAGTGTAGCCTAGTAACCAAAGCACTATACTAGAGCTGTGCAGACCTGGGTTCTGTTTCTGCTGTTGGCCTCCTGGGTGACTTGAGCAAGTCATGGAACCTCTGTGCCCCAAATTCCTTGTCTGTAAAATGAGGCTAGTGATACTTACAATAAAGCATTGTGAGGTCTACTGATGAAAAGCACCATCTAAGAGCTGGAGATTGAGGGGAAAAAAAGCAAGAGTATGTTTATGTATGTTGCAGTGATCTGTGTTTCTATACTTGTTTTGGATTTTTGTTTCTATGCATTGTGTTTGGGTTTTATTATTATTTTGCAGTGTTGCTAAATTTAAAGTGAAAATGCCTTTAAAATACTGGAGAATAAGAACAAATCATAACTCAAGAGGCACAGTAGATTCCGAAAAATATTCTTATGCATCACTGAGAAGAAATTTTATACTTTTACATTTTAAAAATCACTTAAAACCATGTTGGTACATAGAGAATACCAGGAGAGGTACTTATCATCATTTGCTTCACTTTCATGTATGATCTCACTGGGGAGTATGCTAGGAATTAAGTAAGTCTCATTAACATAGTGTATTTACCCTAAAACAAAAAAGGGCTATGTCCACACATCTTTTCTTTCGAAATAACACTGGTTATTTTGAAATAAAAGAGATTAGGTCCACATGACGTATTCTTATTTCGAAATGACGGGCACCATCATTTTGAAATAAGAGCTGTCATTTCAAAATAGCTTAAACCTTCTTTAAATCGAAACAGCTGTTATTTTGAAATGGTTATTTTGAAATAATGCCGTTCGGACATGTTATTTCAGAATAACCATTATTTTGAAATAACACTTTTGCCCTTGTCCTTCCCAGGGTGCCTTCCTTTTAGCCTATTTTGGGTGGGGGCATGGCACAGGGAGGGAGCCATGTTGCAACACCTCCCATGATGCCCCTCTCATAAAGTGAAATAACAAGTCCTGTGTTTGGACATGCTATTTCACTTTGAGCTTTTTCCTTAATTTGAATTAACTTATTTCAAAATAAGGATGGCTGTGTTCTCACACAGCAAGTTATTTGATATGGTTGTTTCGCAACAACCATATATCGAAATAACCCTTATTTCGAAACAACTTATTTCGAACTAATAAAATGTTAATTCGAAATAAGGAAAAAGGCGGGAATCGAAATAGCATGTTCACACTGTGAACGTGCTATCTCCTTACCTGCTGCAGGGGGCTGCAGCCCCCTGGGGGTGAGCTGCTGCTGCGGCTCACCCTGCAGCCCAGAAAGGGGGCTGCAGCCCCAG